>JAIUZE010045565.1:0-170871 GCA_022085475.1 Heliosperma pusillum | reverse complement strand
TTATCTTTATGAGACTCCTGACTGAGGATAACACGTGTGATCTATCTCTGTAGATACGGATCCCCAAATTCTTTGTGCCTGGCCCCGATCTTCATCTGGAACTGGTTCTTTAACCAAACTTTTACCGAAGTTAAGAGAGGTATGTCATTCCCAATCAGATTATGTCATCGACATACAATATCAAGTAAGACAATCTTCTCCCACTCGACTTGATAATAAGCATGGTTCCTCGACCGATCGAGTAAATCCATTCTCTTTTATCACCTGGTCGAAACGATGATTCCAACGCCGAGAGGCCTGCTTAAGTCCATAGATGGAACGCTTAAGCTTGCAAACCTTCTTAGGATGTTTAGGATCAATGAAACCTTCGGGTTGTACCATGTACAACTCCTCCTCCAACTAACCGTTTAAGAAGGCGGTTTTCACATCCATTTGCCAAATTTCATAGTCATGAAAAGCGGCAATCGCTAAGATTATCCGAATGGAACGCAGCATAACTACGGGTGCAAAAATTTCATCATAGTGCAATCCTTGCACTTGAGTGAAACCCGTTGCCACTAGTCGTGCCTTGTATGTATCTGGTTGTCCTTCTACAGAATGCTTTATTTTATAAAGCCATTTGCACTGAAGAGGCCGAACCTTATCAGGTAAGTCAACCATATCCCATACATCATTCTCATACATAGAGTCCATCTCGGATTGCATGGCATCAAGCCATAGCTTAGAGTCGGAACAGGTCATAGCACCTTTATAGGTAGCGGGTTCGTTACTCTCAAGGAGTAAAACGTCATCACTCTCATTCTCCTCGACCATACCAATGTATCTGTCTGGAGGAATAGAGTGTCTACCCGACCTCCTAGGTTCCAAAGGAATATTAACCGCAGCTGATGATGAAGGAACAGTTTCCTCCATTGATTGCTCGGTTGTTGGTTCTTGAATCTCCGACAGTTCGAAGGTTCCATTACTTGTCCTATTCTCGAGAAATTCTTTCTCTAAGAACGTCGCACTAGCCGCAACAAAAACTCGATGTTCGGTAGGCGAGTAAAAGTAATGACCAAACATCCCTTTTGGATAACCAATAAAGTATGTCTTGACCGATCGTGGGCCGAGCTTATCGTCAGGTCTCCACTTGACATAAGCCTCGCAGCCCCAAACCCGAATAAAGGACAAGTTAGGGACCGTTCCCTTCCATAATTCATATGGAGTCTTGTCTACAGCTTTAGACGGACTTCGGTTAAGTATTAGAGCAGCTGACAAAAGAGCATAACCCCACAATGAATCAGGTACAACCGTGTGACTCATCATGGATCGAACCATATCAAGTAATGTTCGATTTCTCCGTTCGGACACACCATTCAATTGTGGTGTTCCAGGTGGAGTTAACTGCAGTACTACACCACAGTCTTTAAGGTGTCGATCAAACTCCTTCGAAAGATATTCGCCACCACGATCCGAACGTAGTGCTTTAATCTTTCTATCCAGTTGGTTTTCAACCTTATTTTGGAATTCCTTGAACTTGTCAAAGGACTCACTTTTATGCTTCATTAAGTAGACATAACCATATCTACTCAAATCGTCCGTGAAAGTGATAAAATATCTATAGCCATCTCTAGCGTTGATTGACATAGGTCCACACACATCAGTATGTATGAGTCCTAATAGGTCAGCAGCGCGCATTCCAACACCTTTGAAGGAAATTCGAGTCATTTTGCCTATGAGACATGATTCACACGTGCCAAAAGATTCATAGTCAAATGGGGAGATAGTCCCATTATCAATGAGCTTCTTCACACGTTTTTCATTTATGTGTCCCATACGACAATGCCATAAATAGGTTTGATCTTTGTCACCAACCTTTGCATTCTTACTACTCACATGCATGTTTAAACCAACCCAAGTTCCGAAACTTGCATGGTTGATCTCAATCATATGAATAAAAGAAGAAGACATACCAACAGGAGAGACGCGGCCTGCTTTAATGTCCTCACGGTACACGAGGCAGTTCCTCCTCCAATGCCCAATCTTGTGGCAATGGTGGCACTCCACGTTACCTTCATCGCTCTTTGTCTTGCCTTGTGAGCTACAGCTAGTCTCACCAGGCCCACTCTTGCCTTGCCCTGGCTTTTTGAATTTCGGCTTCCCTACAGCTAGGTTGGCCTTAGCCTTGCCCATACCTTTGCCCTTGTTGCCAATCATGAGAACGTCCTGTTTCAGACTCCCACTCAATTTCAGATCACTCTCTGTCTGTACAAGGAGTGAGTGGAGCTGATGAAGACTCTTCTTCATATCATTCATATAGTAATTTGCCCTGAAAAGGGCAAAACCATCATGAAGTGAATGAAGAACGCGGTCTATGACGATCTTCTCATCGATTTTGCAACCAAGTGCCTCCAGTTTCTCGACATTCTCAATCATGTCAAGAATGTGTGGGCTAACTGCTTGGCCCCTCTGGAGTTTCGCTTCAAAGAAGCGCAGGTAATGCTCATAGTAACTTCCTCGGAGCTTTCGAGAACTCGTTAGAGAGCGTGGTGAAATCTTTGTTTGCACCCTGGAAATGAATCGCCTTGGCAAATGTTGATTTCCATTGAAAAGAATATCGTTCTTTATCGCAACCCCCCCGCCTACATACGGAAATCACTATAAGCAAGTGATTTTCATTTGCTCCTGCATTGGGGCCTGGTTTTGCGGTAGTGGCTCAGTCAAGTACTTGAGCGTACCGTCAGCAATGGAGCATTCCGTAATGCCCAGCCTCCCAGTTCCGCAAAGTTGGACCCGTTATTCTTCAGTCGCGTTGACTGATTCATGGTGTCCATGAACATCTTAAGCCAGGACTCACGTCCGAGCGTGGCACTTGGCATTGGGTCATCAGTATGGCCAGCCATATGTTATTAGCAGTTTATATCTGAATATTTGACTGTGGGAAAAATAAATATGATAAGTTTCATCGTTTTAAATTTGAGTCTAATGGAAAAACTGATTAATTCGATGACTCGTGCATTTATACAATTGACCTTCCTAAAGAATTATATAAATGATCCCAAGACTCAATTTCTGTAAATTGATAAGCCAACCTTTTGGCTAATTCTACCTTTAGAATTCTCGGTCGATAAATTTCTGTAAATTCTATCTTATAGTCCATTATAATCCCGAGATATTACTCGTACTATAATGTTGAGATAAAATAGGTCAACACTCACTACTTACCCAACGTAGAAGGGGTCATATTATGACTTCCGACGACGAAGGGGCTCATAGTAGTTTTCCCTATAAAGACTAGTCTCAATTTTAATTTATAGGGGAAGGTCCCATCATCTTAACTTAAATTCATTTTAAGTGAACGAATGTCTAGCAACTCGAGAATGATTTAACTAAGGTGATGGCCCTAAAAGCGAGTGACATCCGTATGTCCATGATTAAAATATTCAACCTATATGAATCATTTTTACATGCATTTTATTAGGTGGTTTGGTTTAGGCGGAAAATGATGCAGTTATCTACCATGTGAAGGAAAGAAAAACGAGAATGAAAAACGTAAAAGAAAAACATGTCCTAGTGTGGCCTATCCTACCAAAAAGAATAAAATACAACTCGGAATCCAACAGATTGGACCCTCGAAGCTTGACTTTATCACCCTTCTTGGTCCATGCAGTGGGAGTGAGCTCCAATCTCCATCTTTAGTCTTCTTTGAAATTACAACAAATAAAATTACATAGAACCTATTTATTACAAACTAATTTCAAAACCCAAAACTAAAATTAATGGAGATGCGAGATCTCAAAATACATCCAAGACTATGTTACCATCATTACGGTAACACAATCTACTAAGGCCACACTAAGTTACAACTGATTGTAAAAATACGTTAATAATTCATTCAAACATTCCCAAAAACAATATAAAAGCATCAACTAAAATAAAACAAACAAGACATAATACAGTTATTACGATGTTTTATTATCCAAACCACCATTTAACATAGATTATAATTATGTGGTAATTCTGTAATCACCCACATCAATTACAATCTCGATTCATTTTACTGATAAAATGAACTATCCTAAACATTTCAAACTGCTTTAAAATGTAAGATATTAAGCATATGTGAACCGATTCACATTAATTATACACAATCCGAATGATGTACAATTAAAGGCAAAAAACTGAAACACGAAAAACAGAAATTTTCCATCAAAATTTTCGGCAAAAATTTTTCAAGCAAAACGGTCCTTATCGACAAAAAGGGAAAAATTAATATCCTTTCAAATGATACTCATTCAACATCATTTTCATTTTCATTTTAATCTAATCTTTATTAAATTAAAACATCTACAAATCTATTCTATGTTATTTTAACAGATTAAAATAACAAAATAAATCTAAATGAAAACGAATACGAAAGGAAAAACGATTAATTCTTCCTAGTCGACAAACAGGGACCTCGATCAAGTATCACATCACTCGATCGAGACACTAAAGTCCTCGATCGAGCAAGCATACCATTCGATCGACCAAAGCTATTTAGAAATCTGCTCGATCGAGCAAACACAAGTGCTCGATCGAGCAAAACACAGAGAAAACACTTCGATCGAGCAAAAACAGTTACTCGATCGATCAAAACCTTTGAGAAAACTGCTCGATCGATCACAAAACAGCCTCGATCGAGACAAAAACTCACAAAAACAACTCGATCGAGACACTAAAGTCCTCGATCGAGTCAAACACACAGCGGATGAAAACAGTTTCGGTTTTTTGAAATCAAATTAAAACAATTTCGTGGCCTATGCTCTGATACCACTTGTGGGAAATCGGTATTACCACAATACAATTATAATAGGATTATAACGAAAAAGTAATAATTTGATTATCGAGTCATAAACGAAAACAAAGAAAAGGTTTAGAAATCAACCTTCGGTCCTAGCAATCGGCGTAAAGAACAGAGATATCAAGGTAGATATCCTCCTAATCGTTGCACACCCAAGATGCTCCGAGAAATACCCTTGTGTTGCTAGAAGTTATCAAAAATTACTGTTAACTTTTGATTTGTGTTTATGCCAAAAGTTACTGTTAACTTTTGTCAGTTTTTGATGAATAGATGAGATGGAGGCAGAGAGAGAATTAGGTTAGAAAAGCCAAAGAACCAATTTCCACTTTTCTGCTCCTCTCCTCAAAACTCACGGCACATATTGTTTTTATATGAGGAGATTTAAGTCTCCTCAAATAACAACCCATTGACCCGAAAACCCGAGTGTATCTGGATACATTCGGTTTTGTTCATTTTAGCTTCCAATATAATGTAATATATTATAATCGTCGTTTTACATGGACCGACATTATAATCCGTCATTAATTATAAATATCCGTATATTTATAATTTGCCAATTAATTATAACGGTTTATGTTTAATTAGCTTACATTATATACTATAATGAAATATAACTTTTTATATTCAATTTTACGAATTACAGTTAATTCGTCTCAGCTAACTTTCGTCTCATCATCACATTGACTAACCTTTTAGTCAATTACACTGACTAACCTTTTAGTCATATAATAGGGTATCAATATGATTATTTTCTCCAATAATCACATCTCTCAAACACATCCTATAGGTGTGACTTTTAGGGACCAGTTGATCACCGCCATCTGTATGACAATAACGTCAAAATTATCTAGCAAGCCAACCGTTATTGATAAACGTTAATCAACTGATTATTATACAAAGTATACCCTGTGAACCTACAGAGATTTATTTATGTTATTGCACTAACTGGAGGACACTAGCTCCAACATAAACAACTTGATGTGTTATCCAATAAATGTAAGAGTCACCACAGAATCAAAATTCAAAGATAGCGAGAAATAAAAATATTTCACCAAATGATCTTTTTAAAATCAATTTAATCAAATATACAATTTAAATAATTATTACAACTTTATTTATTTTATAATAATTTATATAATACTTTTGACAATTTTTAGACCATTTATCATCAATCTAACTATGTAAGAGTTCTTTATGAAATTTTTTAAGTCTTTATTATGTTTATTATACTGACGCGGGGTTTTTTGTCGCCTTCCCCCGGCCAAAACAAATTTATAATCTCAACTAAGCTAATGTAGTAGCGGTAGTCGAGGTCGATCCACAGAGAGGTCAAGGATTGAGTACAAGTTCGTCTTAAATTAAAAGCTAGCTACGCAAATCATGAAGTGGTAAAGATTAAGCTAATATCTAAACTAATAAATAACTAAGTCTACTAAACTAACTAAACAAGTAATAAAAATAATGGTCTAAACAATAAGAAAGGCCTAGGGCTCGATTACACCACCAACAAGTTTCTTTCACATTTATAAGCCTCTTTAACTAGTTGTCAAGCAATCGGTTTAAGAGGAAAACGCCTGAAGGTATCTCCCGCCTCCCTCCCGGGTTCGCGGTCAATACAAGTAGTCCCGATTACCTCCCTCCCGGGTTCGCAACCGGTATCTTAGGACACAACTAGAACCCACTCCCATGGTATCCTAGCGATGGTCTAAGTCCTTAGGTCCGCATCTAATTTCCCAATTATCCCCCTCCTTTCCCAAGGTAGGCTTCTAATTGAAGGTCAAGGGCACCCCACCTCGGTTCCCACTCCCGTGTTCAACCTAAGTCGGTGAAACTAGCCAAGTGAAATAACGATAATCCCAAACCTAACCGGTTCCCACCGATGGATAAGGGTCAAGGAGAAAGGTCAAGACACAAAAACAACAACAATACAAACCCCCTTAACCAATCTCAGCCGATTGTTCAACAACTCATAAAAACCGAGACCTAGTCATGTAAAATAAACAAGTCGGGGTCTAATCGAACCCTAGTGAGAATTCTACTCACTAATCATGAACAAATTAATTCTAAACATATTAATAATTACTCTAAACATGTGAACAAACATAAAAAGGTAATAAAGACTTAAACTTTAACTAATCTAATAACTAAACATGATAAGAATATTAAAGATTGAAACTTTGAATAATTAATTGCATAAATGAATGAAAACTACAACTTGTAATAAAATAAAAGGAGAGAAAATTAATTACCCAACTTGAGTCAAGAAGGATAGAGATGAGAAATTCAACCTATAAGGATTAACTAAATTAAACTAGAAATCAAAAGAAAAGATGAGGTTTTGAATTTTTGGAAGAACAAAATAAAAATACCCTAAATCTACTCCTAGTCCTACCCTCCTACTATTCCTCCTGCTGCCCAAAAAAAAAATGATGCTCTCTACTTCTTCCGTCCTTTTGTCCCAGCCAAAAACCCAAAACAAAATGAAGGCTCTCCTTTTTTAGTGAAATCATCAAGTGGACCAAAAGTGGGTGTTTTGATTTTCCTTTGTTTGTATTCCAAAGCCCACGTGAAGAGTGAACAAGTAGCAGCACAAACATAATATCTAGGCCCAATAAAACGACCCAACTGCTCCATGTATTTTCTTTCACCCGACTCGGTTTTGCTCCGTTTGGTACCTACAAGATAAAACATGACAAAAGCAGTACCACATTCCGAAAAAAAAGCTTATATTAACCCAATTAACATAAGACGAATGAAAGTGTATATTATTACAAAAGTGAGTGAATAATACTAAGTCGGGTTATTAATTAGACTAAATAAGATATAAAATATGGGTTAAAAAAGTAAATATTGTGTTATCAATACAAGAATGTAAATTGTTTCCAGATGAATAATTAATCATATAGAACTCCCTCTATCCACCTATGGTTTTCACACTTCAATAAAATACTCCTCACATATATTAGAGAAGTTAGAACACCATTATTGTTGTGTGGGGAGAGTAGTTAACATGGTTGAAATTGTTACAAAAAATTGTTATAAGTCGTAATATCAATATAAAATATTTTTTTTTATGATAGTTTAATGAGAAATAGAAAACATGGTCGCATTTTTCACTCTTGGTTAATTTTATGCGCTTTATTAATTGCTATAAATGAAACTTACGAAGCCTAATTTCACAATTGTTCAAAGTTGAAGCCAGGGTTAGTTTCCACTTTCAAAATTTTAAAAGAAAACCCCAATAACTCACACTTGGATCACGGCCCACACACCGCCCACAAAAGGACAGGAAACTCAAAAATTAGAAAAATAGAAATGAGAGTTGAATTGTGAACTTGTGGGAGACTGAGAGTTATACGTGATGATGAGTAGTGTGGTGGGTTGCAAGTTGTGAATGGTGACTGGTGGGTGGTGGGTGGTGGGTGGTGAACATATGTCAGGATCCGATGGTAATTGGTGGGTGATGGTCACTTATTCCTGTTTTTTTAACATAATTTCAGTCTTTAGAAGTTCAGTTCAAGTCAATTCACTTTAAGTTATAATATAAATATTATTTTTCATGATGTTAGATATACAAATAGTTATTTATTTATACTCGAAAAAAGGCACGTAAATGAGTGTTATTTATATACTACGTATAAATTATGACAATAACATTTATAATATAAATATTAATTATAATGCAAATTTGAAGATCGCCCGTGCGGGCACGAGTTCAAAAGCTAGTTTTTATTTATTTATATACAATTAGGTAGTCAAAGTTTTGATTTTTATTATTCCATTGTGCTTAGTAACGTAGTTAAATGAATAAGTTTAATTTATATTACTCTCATGGTGTTTCTCGGAACAAAACTAATACTTATTATTTTTTAAAAAAAATACAATGTTTTCTATCGTGACTTACAGTACCTGTAATTCTGGATTTTTAATGTTGGAGGTTGAGTTTCGAACTTATATCAAAAGCACCACAAGCCAATAACCTGACCGGTTGCCAAATTACTAGTCCGACGCTAACTACACCCGCATGTCTTTACGAGTCTAGAGTCATCCATCGGCCTACTAGTAGAATGTCCGGTGACCTCAAGTCCCGTGACTGCGTAAAACCAACGTCTAATTTAGACTTAACTGAAAATTACTTGATAGTCCAAAGGCATGCATACTGTTTGTTCAGAGCATCCGCAAAGGGCAAATTTTATATCCCAATTTGTCTTCTTTTTCTCAAATGAGGAACCACATCATTGCACCAACCTCCCCATAATATGAAGCTCCATCATTTTTAGGGGAGGTTCCCAAAAAAAAAGTGAGAGTAATTTGTACCTATTTTGGGAAGGTTCGAAACCCCATTGTTAGAATATGCCTTGAATCTGTTCGGATTCTGATCTGATTTAGTTTCCTTATTTGTTTAGGAAACTATTATTTAGTTTCCTTGTCTGTTTAGGATACTATGATTTAGTTTCCTTGTCTGTTTAGGAAATTGCTATAGGGTTTCCTATAGTGTTAGGGTTTCCTAAATCTATTTAGGAAACATCTGTTATGAGAGTACTATATAAACTCTCATAAGCCGTCTGTTTTATTTATTCAGACATCTGTCTGAGTCATCTAAAATCTGAATACTCTTACGAGTATACTCTGAAATCTGTATTCCTCAAGATCAATAATATTCTTCCCTTCTGTCGGTGGACGTAGCTAACAAGTTGTTAGTGAACCACGTAAATCTGTTGTCTCTCTTCACGCGTTTATTTATCTTTCTTACATCCGTTATAACACCCATTGTTGCATAGATCTAGTTGTAAATTGAGGAGGGTAATTAGAAAAATTACTGGAAAATTAGGTGAGCGAATAAGAAAAGAAGAGATAAAATATGGGAATCTCACCTTTGCGGATGCTCACATGTAGTAGGTGACATACAGAGTAAGGAGTAAAATATAAAGTTTGTCATATACTTTTCGGTGATTAAGCAGTAATACGATACGCCATATGAAATAAAGTAAATTATCTATTACTACCTTTTAAAATACACTTTTTCAAACTTATTACCTTTCATAAATGTTATTAACATTTACACATTTTTTTTTTGACAAAAGTAAACTGATATAAATTAAAGGAAAGACTTCTACAGTACGAACTACCGAGTAAGGGAGTTATTTATACAACTAGACAAACAACTAACGGAATTAACGGTGCATGAAAGAGAAACGGAGACATTAAGACGACATTTCTTGTAGGGAGGATGATATAAGTCGTCAAAATGAAACAGGTCCGGGTCCATCCTTTTGAGCTGGATAGCCGCTGCGTCATTCTTGGTGTACCTGTAATGAAAATGAGAGAAACCAATAGAAACCGAAAATCTTCTCTTCAACCGAACACTTTCCTGGGTCACTTGGCTTCGATGATGGAAATCATGCGCCTTACGTCCAAAACTCTTGGTCATACTTTCCTTAACCGCAACAAATTGAAACTGGACAACAGAAACTTTACTGACTTGAGCAGAGCCCGATGATATTCGCTTCTTTTTATCAATTTGGAAGACCGCGTCTTCCTGAACCACTTTATCAGACTTGAGTACAACCTGATGCTGAACCTGCTCCTTAGGTAAAGGAGAAGTAATGGGAACTTCTGCTTGCCATGGAAATTCTTCCAGGAGAGTTCCCGCCTGGATGGTTTTAGGTATGAGGGGACAGACCCTCATGAAAGACATGAATTTAGGGTGAAAGAACTCCAAATCTTTTCCTTGAAGTAAATCCTCATAGCATTGTGAGGAGAGATTTAATGTGTTATGAGCACGTTTTTTGTTGGAAAAGGAAAAGTTTGCGGGAGAATAAGAGGAAGTACCAGGGGTATCACATTTAACCTCTGCCGGCAACGGCGGTTCAGCTTCACCAAATTCATCAAGATCCATGGTACTATCTGGACTACTACTGACGACATCTTGATTATTATCAGCCACAGTACGTATACCAACCGCCTTGTCTACCAATTGCACACTACTACAAGATGCAACATCACACTTGTCAATCAAAGCATTCGAAAATAAGGGTTTCTTACCCATATTTGAAAAACCTAACGGGTCAAAAGGAGAAGCAATTCTTTTCCCATTAGGATTTATCACCAATTTATCTACCACAACAACTAGCTCACGATTGACATCTTTATTGTTCGGATCGAGATGTAGGGCAAGCTCAAAATCCTTCAAAGCATCTGTAAGGAGATTTTTCTGCGAAAACGCTAACCCTCTACGATAGAGGGCCTTCACATTGCAAGGGTCAAATTTTAAAACCAAGTTTCAGTAACAACAAACTTGATTATAATGCGAGAGTTTCAACTCACACGCAGCAAGATTAAGGACAAGAGAAAGAGTCAGGAAAGAGGACGAATGATGATCATGAGAAGGCGGGAAGCCAAGAAAACAGAAAAGATCAAGGGCAAATATATAAAGACTAACTGCTAGAGAAAAATTCCCTTCTTTGAAAAAGGAGTTACCCCGATCTTTTATCATGTGAATGCCGAAAATAGATGGCTCTCCCATACTCATGATCCACTCAAGCAAATGCTCATCCTCCAAGTCATCGCACTCTAAAATAAACAGCTCACTAAGGCTAAACAAAAACAATTTATGATCCATGGAAACAGGAAAAGCAAACCGAAGAAAGAAAGACGAAAAAGAAGACGTAATGAGAAATCGTAAGAGCAAAGGAAAGAAATTGATAAAGCTAAACACGGAATTTACGGAGACTACCACAACCGCACAACCGCCACAACACCAAACCAACAGAGTCACCAAAACACGACCATCAATCCAATTAAGAAATCAACAACCTCCGACAGTCTATTAACAAAGATTCTCTTGGGACAGATAACTACCACTATGATACGAAAGGGATTGAATTACCTTCAAGACTTATGCCGTCCAATTAATTTACCTCTAATTTGGAAAGCACAGACACTTAATCAACATCATTAAGCTCATATCCAGTGATATGTCCGGCCACCATCTATCGATAATTCCTCAACATTTTCCAAGAGTAGCCTCTCTATTCAAATCAAACTTATGCTTCCTTGCTAAAAGAAGAACCAACATCGGCAACAAAATCAAGTTTTCAGAGGCTCAAGATCATCAGGCAAACAAGAGAGACCTATGGCATTTAAGAATGGAGCCCTATCCTCTTGCACCAACCATTTCAGCCTGGGAGAAACGAAGGAGATTGAAGATAAGCAAGGTCGCTGATCATCATCGATCAGAAGCCACCTCTAAATCCCAGACAAAAGGTGCTGCTCAAATCAACAGAACACACTTCCCAAGGCAACCCGGAGGAGGTTGAAGAAAATAAGAACCACAAATAAGCTAGAAAGCCAAGATTGAGGGCGGAGCTGCCGGAGACATATCTCATAAGGCCACATCTCCGGCGGTGATGAAACGAATTTGGATGGTGGCGGCGGCGGCGATAGTAGTAGAAGAAGAAAAAATAGAAGGAAAGGAAACCTAGAGAGAAGGAGGAGGAAACCTAGACAGAGAAAGCTTACATTTACAACCAGCAATTTTTTTACATACATTTACACATTTACACCCAAAATATTGCATAATTGTAGAAATTGCTATCAAACTTATATTTTTATTATGACAACAATGCCCCTTATGTCATTAATTTTTCTACCCGGCCTAATTCCATCATAAATAGTGCACGCTTTTTAAACACCAACTACCACTGGAATCCACCATCAATCACCACTCTCACGCCACCGCCTATGTCATTAATCTTCCGCAACGCAGCTGAATGCCCCTCCGCCACTCAATTGAAAATTTCTGCAACCCAATTCCATTACCTACGTTCAAATTCAAAATGACCATTGTAGTTAATTACTCCGTAACTAATTACACTCTCACCAATTCTAATCCTAATTATCCAATTCATAATATAAAAAAGAGATATATAGTGATAGAAAAGAATAAAAATTGAAAATGACAATAATAATTAATCAATTACATATTCTGATTCCAATTTTAATCATAATTAATTTAAAGCACAACATAAAAAGAGACAAAGAAGGTAGAAAAGAATACATGAAATGAGGTAATAATACGAAAATTAATGATAGTAAGGGCACTTTCGCTATAAAAACACAAAAATTAAATAAAAGTTTAGTAGCGATTTCTAAACTTGGAGTCTTGGAGAATATTTTAGTTGAAATTTTTTTTTAAAAATTATAAAAAAAGGGTAAATTTAAAAATTACATTTTAAAATAGAAAATTTAATAATTTACTCCAAAAAATACAATTGGTTTGTGTGACGTGCGATAATGCATGCATGCAACAAGTACAATAAATATTGTAAGACCAGAATTTGTTCTTATACGGAGATAATAGGAGAGTAACACAATCGCAGCAATTTGTCCTCATTTGTTGGGAATACCATATTAGTCATTCTAACCAATTAGTCAATTACCCATGCCGCCGTACAAGATTTTCAGATGCCCATAATAGTAATGTCGCACACATCATAAATCATAAGCACTTGCGTATAACTCGCTTGACACAAACATTAAAGCCGGAGAGGTGAGGGAAGGAGCTAGGCTTTACCGATTAGGGGTGAATTTTGACCTCACATAACTCACAATCTCACATGCGTACACCTGGCAAATGGGTCATTCAGGTCGAATTCGGGTCGAGTCACTTTGGGTCGGGTCATTTTCGGGTCAATAATTATGGGATCACTTTCGGGCCGGGTCATTTTTGGGTCGGGTCATTTTGGGTCATTTCGGGTTAGATTTTGTTTAAAATAAGTTAATTCGAGTTATTTTGGGTCACTTCAATCCGAGTCATTTTGAGTCGGGTCACTCTCAGGTCGGGCCAGATCGGGTCTTTCGGGTCAAGTTCGGGTCACCTTTTTCGGATTACTTTCGGGTTTTGGGTCAGCCTTATCGGGTCGGGCCAGTTTTGCCAGGTCTACACATGCGTATAATTGTATGAAAGGGACTCACAAAAGTTAAGCATAAATAGAAATTAATAGATACTTATTTA
Source organism: Heliosperma pusillum (assembly GCA_022085475.1). Classification (NCBI taxonomy): domain Eukaryota; kingdom Viridiplantae; phylum Streptophyta; class Magnoliopsida; order Caryophyllales; family Caryophyllaceae; genus Heliosperma; species Heliosperma pusillum. The sequence goes on along the minus strand of JAIUZE010045565.1, from coordinate 157,033 downwards.
TTCATATATTTCAAAATGGAAATTGATAATTGTTGAGACTTTGGTTTAATACCTATGGCTAACTCTGATAATGAAATTTATTCATATCTTCTTGTTTCACTGATAAGTGATATTTTGTACTGATTTATCCCCCGTCTTAGCTCGATTTCTATACGATTTATGCACTTTGTTAAGTGATTAACGAGCTAATATTGTGTAATGCCCCGTAAAAACACACAGGCAGCTCAAAATAGCTCTTTTTATTATTAATAATGGCAGCGGAATTACAAGGTGTCACCGCCGTATTTCCCCTTCGGAAAATACAAGGCTTATACAATAAAGATATAAATACACTTGAAAAATTAAAACTAAAAACTCTATTTAGTTGAACTATACATCTTATACGGCTTATTTACTATATGAAATCCTCACACTTGACCCTCCCGTATACTTGTACCTGAAAAAGAATGAAAGTAACGAAATCAGCCAACCACAGGCTGAGTATGACTCTGGTAGCCTCCACCGACCTTAGGCTCTCATTTCACTATTTTATCTCTTTTATGTCTCACATATAAATAATATGCCACATGAGTATCATCCATTCATTTTTAAATAGACAAGCACAATTTGTCATATCAGTATGCAACATTTCATTTCAGAGTAATAGCGGTCTACCATTACTGAAGTGAGACACATTACGGAGTAATTACTCCCCTGGGCTAAGCCCTCCTCCATGTACACAGGACCATATAATTATTTATGTAACCCCCTGGCACTTTCACCAGTAATAACCAGAACCGTAGTTCTCATATCATGGAGCCGTGCTCCCTTCCATGTACACAGGTTACGTTTGTAATGTCATCTCCCTCCCGTAATCGTATCCCGAATGCTACAATTGGTCAATTATACATTATAAAACAGTACCAGCATGACAAACATTATAGCATATAGGACATAAATATAAGATAGACAAAATATAACGATCATAAGATGAAATTTACGATAAATATAATATAACCGATTATTTCTAACATCGTCTTATTTTAAATAATTATAACGACGAAGGGTTCCGAAATCATACCTTATTCTTTTATATAGAGTAATAGACTTAGTATATTATATACTAAGATACATAAGTTCCTTCTACCCTTTTCTCGTACGGGCTATGTGGTTCCTGCCTTCTCTCATTTCTCTCTGTATTCTATCTTTTTCTTTTGTTTTAGTGTACTCTTATCAGCATGAATGATGAAGGCTATTTATACTACTTAGAATTAGGTGTGTGTATGGGTGCATCATATTAGTGTTGTGTTTGTATTTTTCATCTTCTAAGTCTTAATGGCTAAGTAATATAGTGATAGTCATTCTAAAAGATTAGATCAACTTAGACCTTATCACATAGCATGCTAGATAAATTTAGTTAGTTTATACGTATCTTAGTTCATTTCTTATTCTATTTATTCCTATAGTTATTATTACTACTTGTTTACTTGTACCATCATGTTTATCCTAATAGCTAACACAATAATCAAGTATTACAATTATGTAAGTAACATTTATTAACTTAAATATTATTATAAAATATCTATTTATACTCACTATCTATTGTAGCATATCATAATAATTCATCTAGAAGTTCATTATTTTTCTTTGGTCACAATATTACTAACCGATTTACATACTCTAGAATATCATATAAATTGAGTAAAATCGTAATTTTAATTAATGTAACACTAGAGTTGAAAACTGGGGTTTAGTTAGATCAATCTTACCTCGGGTCAAGACGGGTTTGGTCAAAGACGCCATATAAATTGAGTTCATTTCATTTAGATTTCCGTTGTTCTTGCTCGTTTAATAGTCTTAATATTAGTTTTTCCCAAATTACTTATACTTTCTAATATTTAATAATAATAATAATTTTTTTTTTCGGGATATTACATATTGCTATTCTAGTTGTTTTGCGTGTTTTGTCTCGTTTTATAGGAAATGAAGCGGTTTTGCTATATTTTCCTACTTTATGGAGCATAGACACTAGAGTACGAGTTTATGAGGAACCGATGATAGCCATTTCACGATTTGATTACGATTCCGCTACATCCTTCCTCAAGTGGATTTATCTTGGACTTTGGCTTTGAACTTCAAAAGGAAACATCAACCCAAGTCAAAGGAAGACTAGCCCAAGCCCAATTACGTATTTCATTGACCAAGACCAAGGCATAGGATTCCGTGCCCAAGGATGAAATTGGAAGAGACGGAAAAGTCCATTTTGCACACTTACCCGATCGGATTTCCACTTACCCGATCGGGTATGTTTGCTGCTTAGACGTTTCTTGGCTCTTCTTCTACCAAGCTTAATTGAGTGATTAAATGCTTTGTCTAGAGGATGAATCTGGACACATTTGACCAATTAATGCAAGCCTTAATGGAGTGCTTTATTAGGTTGTCGAGGGGATGAATCTGGACACATTTGAGCAACCTCTCAACCCTATAAATAGCCTAGCCTCCACACACAACAACACACACCTTTCTACAATCCTCTTCTCTTCTCTTCTTACATTTCTCCTTAGATTAGGAATAGGAGGAACTAGCCTCCCTTCTCTCATTTTCTTCTTCTTTAGTTCTTAGTTTATTTCTGTCCTTTCCATATCAAAACTTTAGTTTAGACCAATAAGAATTTCATCCATGTAATCTCCTTTGTGTGGTTCAAGCGTTGTAATTGGTGAATCGTTTATTATGTGCAAGGATTTTCTATTATTATCATTATCATCATTGATCGTCATATAGGTATTTCTGTTTTATCCTTTGTTTAATGTCCTTTATTGTTTTCTATTTGATTGTTATTTTCCATACATATTGTCTTAGATTTATTTAGTATCGTTATAATTGCAATTTCATTTCTTAGATTATCAATTAGCGTCGTTATTATCGCCATATAAAGAGTCAAAATCAAATAAACATGTCTATCCTAGTTTTCATTGTTAATATCATTTTAGATTTAGATATCGTAATGAGTAAGTAGTCACCTTTCTAGGGTGTAGGGTAGCCATGTTAGATTGATTAAAAAATGTTAATTGGATAAAAGAAATTGTGCCTTTAAAACGTTGTGTCTATGCATGTTTGGATCGTAACGATAGTTAACGACTTCTGGCCGGAAATCATCGACTAAAATAGAATTCTTTTCCAAGGTAGACATACGTGAATTGAATAGACAAAGCATGACATGGTAGATTAAGACCTAGTAAATCGCCCAAAAGCCTGCTAGACCATCTGATCTATGATTGTAATGAACACATCATTCTTACGAACTCACAATGAATTACTTGCATGTTCCATATCCAATTTCATCAATATATCAATCTACATGTGTGAACCTACTTCCCTAGATGCTTTTCATTACTTGCTTTATTGTTTTCATTTGTTTTTATTTTGTTTTCATTTATGCTTTATATTAGTTTAGATATCAAAATCCCAAAACCCAGATATTCGTTAGATAAAACCCAATTGCGAGACATTTCCCATCTTATAGGAAACACCATCTCCCTGAGGATCGACCCCTACTTCCCTAATTACATTAATTTGTTATTAGCCTAGTCTGGGTAATTTATCTTTGTATCGGGCTCGCGACAAGCACGATCATTCACTTTACACGGTCTTTTTACACGGTCTTTAAGACGTTATTTTGATGCATTATCGGCATGCATAGAAATTTTTTTGTTGAAGATTATAATTTGGTGAAAGATAGACAATATAATATTTAAGATGTCTTAATTATATTTTTTATATTTCAACTTATTCAATGTTAAAGTTTGAAAACTTGGACCCTTGAAAAGTAAATGGGAAAAACAAATATTTATAGATGGAACATTCAATAAAAATCTTATTACATGTAACTATGTAAGTATAAGTATAAATACTGAGCTCGCCTCATCGAGACGACGATGAAATTAAATGTACAACATTAATGTGATGAACATATGAATCAATTGAAATATATAAGCAACAATAATGTGAGCAAGTAGTAAGCAATAACCCATAACAATATGGGTGAATGGTGATAGACTCACACTTACATAAGTGACTACGCGTCTTATGGAAAATTCACGTTCTGATATAATATTGGACATGTGCAGCCAGCACTCTGCAAGATAATAGACACCATGAATGCATGACAAGTTATTTCAAATGTTGTTCACTCGTTTCACATACAGAGAGACAAAACAAGAAGAGATAACAGGCATGGGATTATCAGAAGCAAAACATTTTGGTACATATATAATCTCTTCAATATAGATTTCACTTATGTACATACAAAGAATTTGAAGGACACACCTTATATTAATGTCAATATGTCATATATAATTATGTATAAAACAAAAAAGTACATTTACTACAAAACCACTAAGGAGTATAATTCACACTATATTACATACATACATACACACATACATACATTAATAATTGAGTATTTATTCCTTTGTCCCGGTCAATACTTATCTATTGCTTTTAGCACAAAGACCAAAGAAAGAAAAATTGTTAAATTTGGACCAAACAAAGTACATAACACACATAAACATGAAAAGTGGGTCCACAAAAGAATACCAAAAATGAAAATAGATAACTATCAAATAATTAATAATACACCCCAAAATAGAACTTGGTAACTATCGAATGATTAATAATACACTCCAAAATATGTGATTAACCCATTGAACCCAAAGTTTATAGGGTTTATCAAAGATCCACCAAACTAACTTACTAATAGCAGCCTAATTTCAGAACTGGATGTCCCTAAGGCCTACTATCCTCCTTCAAATTTAGGCATATGCAACCATAGGGGACTGGTGTCAGTGACAGAGCCAGTAATTGAACATGTGTGTGTGTGTTGGTGGTGGTGGGTGGGGGGCTAAAAACTTTAGGGGGGCGAACGACTAATTAATGACAAAAGGGACACTCGAAAAACTTTTCAAAAATTTGACTAAAAATTTCGAAAATATCATCCGGTAGGGGGGGATAATCGCCCCTGCTAGCCCCCGTAGCTCTACTACTGCTTGGTGAATTCAATGGCCCCATCCCTCACAAAAATTCTGCATAAGCTGTTAACTCTATTTATTACTCCTTTAAGGAAGAATATAAATTTGAGCCTAATATGAATGCAAGGTCGAGAGGAAATACTAGACGAGAGTCAAGCTACCAAGGTAGGATATATAGCTTTTTGGCCCCCAAACTCCTAATCCTTTCAATGATCTTATCAGTGAGGCAAGCACAGTCCTTCTTTACCAGTCTTGTAGGTTGGATAGGAACCCCAATAGCTGCCCTTCAATTAGATAACATCTTTAAGAATATCAACAACTTTAATACAAACAAAGTACTTCCTCCATTCAACTCCACTCTACCAAAAAAAATTTTCACATTTGCCGAGACGAGTTTTCACGGTAAATATCGTTAGCTACGTGTTTGCAAAAATTATAAAAGTTAGATATTAATAATGTACTCGTAAAGACAAATCAAACAAGATCACACATGAATATATTTTTTACTTATATATTGAGAGAAAATTGCAATTATATGATCGCTTGTGAATAATGTACAAAAAAGAAAGTGGTAGAGTGGAGTTGAATGGAGGAAGTATGTATTAGATGTAGACCTGGCAAACGGGTCAACCGGGTCGGGTTCGGGTCGGGCCAGTTCGGGTCGGGTCAGTTCGGGTCTCTCGTTGATTTCGGGTTAATTCGGGTCGGGTCGGGTCATTTCGGGTTTCGGGTTTGTTTTAGGTTTGTTGTCGGGTCCGTTTCGGGTCAATCGGGCCGGGTTATTTCGGGTCGGGTCATTTTCGGGTCAAAGAATAAGAGACAAAATGCCATTTTAAGTCTTTTCGGTTCAATTAAAGTTATGTTTTGTCGGGTCATTTTCGGGTTGAGTGGTTTTGGATCGGGTTATTTTCGGGTCGGGTCAGTTACGGGTCAAGAAAGATCGGGTCATGTTCGGGTCGGGTTGGGTCCAATCGGGTTTCGGGTCACATTTGTGTGTTGTAGTTCGGGTCAATTTCGGGTCACGGGTCGGGTCATTCGGGTCGGGTCAATCGAGTCGGGTTGCTTTTGCCAGGTCTAATTAGATGTTCAAGCACTCATTTGCAATGCATATGTTTTAGAAAAGGTAGAGAAGACCCTTAAGAGAGTCATTATTGAACTAATATCTCCTTTACAAAACAAAAGAAGGTTATCAGCAAACATTAAATGACAAAGATGACCATATTTATGATGATATTTGAAGAACAAAAGCGTAGTAACAAAACTTAGGACTTCAGATAAATACTCCATACATATGGTAAAAAGTAAAGGAAAAATAAAATCTCTCTGTCTAAGTGCTCTTTATTTTCCCTTTAAAGAAGCCAAAAGTATTATCATTCAAATTTAAAGAGTATGTAGGCAGGGGTGTTGACACAAGACATAATCCAATTCTTGAAAGTGTGAGGGAAGTTAAGAGTTTTGAGCATTTGATCCAAGAAGCTCTACCCAACTGAGTCGTAGGCTTCTTGAAGATTTATTTTAACACACATCTTGGAGCGAGAGGCAGTTCCCTTATTTTAATTCTGGGGAATGAGGGTATATATTCTATAGGATACTTTTCCCCTTGACAAATTTACCTTGATTCGGACATCTACTTTATACTAAATCAGAAACATTTAGATTGTTTCTATTGGCTGCTCAATTTCAGGAAGAAAAAAGAAAAAACGGGTCCCACGTGCACAACAAAACATTAATTACTCTCTTTCCTCATACTATCATATTTCATAAAGTGATTCCAATTTAATATGTGAAATTCTTCTTTATTAACGAGATTTGTATATGGGGCATAATTATAAAGTAATTATAATAATTACAATGTAAAAAACTAAAATATTAAAATTTAAAAAATCCGATATGCACTGTATACAACTACGAAAAATATTATTTAAAGACACTAGAAAAAAATTAAAGGGTGCAAAATATTAATATTATATAATTATAAAAAGAATAAATAAATTATTGAAATCAAAATATTTGATTAAGGTCGAAATGCTTCATTAATATAAAAAAAATCTATTATTTATAGTTAAAATGAAATAAATATTTTATAAAAAAAACTCAAAGACATCGTTAATGATAAATCAATCGAAAAAAATTATGAGAAATAATTAAATTAATTATATAGATCAAAATCTTCTTTATATAAAACCAAAAACAATTAAATGATTTCTACTGGTCCTGGTTTTCAGGAATTAAAAAGGGCAATTCTCTTTTCTCCTATGTAGGGACCCCCACTACTTTAACAAGATTTAATTAACACTCTTTACTCTCTAACTTTTACTCCTATTTAGTTACTTCTATTAAAACAAAATCATATATACAAACCATACATTATACATTTAGGTTGCGTAAATATTACTAATACAAATTCCTACATTATCAACATCCAAAAATTACAAAAACTATATTAAATTAATATAAAAAATTCATATTAAAGATTCTTTATACAATACGAACAACCAAAATTTTAAGAAAAAATAACAATTGTAATTGATACAAAAATTCAATGAATTAATAAATCAATAAATAAAATAAGATCTTGCAAATTTAGTACAAGAATACATAAACTACTCCATATATAGAAAAGAAATTGGATAAATTATATAGTTTATAAAATCGAATGGTACCCCGAAAGAAAACAAAACACAAAAATATTTTACGAATGAATTAAAATAAAAAGCACATATGAATATATAAGAAATGGAAAAAATATTTGAATAAATGGGTAAAATAAAACAAGTTGGAAAAATAAAACATTTATTCATTTAGGATACAAGCATTTACTATATGAATGTTGATTAAGTTAAAAAATATGAAGGTGGTGATATTTATTTGCTCATGTATGTGATGTATTCAATAATAACACATGTTATTATGACCTGTGCATTTTTTGCAAGGGTTTAAAACTAGTATGAGACCATCCCCAAGCAGTGGTCGCGCTAACTAGGTCGCGACCCGATTTTACTCTTAATCTCACCTTAATTATCTTGACCTACTTTTACCCTCCCAAGCAGAAGATCACGACCTAGGTCATCAACCCAATCATTTTTCACTTCACAATCCATACTATATACTTATTTTATTATTTTTATATTGTTCAACCAATAAAAATTGTCCACCTAGTAGGTCATTAAGGTGGTCAATTTTGTTCCACCATGGTCACAAATTGACCTTTGGTCACCAATTAACAAAGAAGGTCACCAATTATGTTTGTGTACTTACATAATTAGCATGACCAAGCAAGGTCATGACCTACCAATTGACCTTGCTTGGGAATGGTCTGAGGTAAGACACAATCTTTGACACCCTACCGCACAAAACTTTAGATACGTACTTGTATAGGATATTACAACAATCTATCTATAGGTCTAAATTGGAGTACAGATTGAGGCCAATCACGTTTTGGGACAAGAGTTATATTAGTAGCATTTAATTGGGTAAGCAACTTCACAGAGGAGATCAGAAATATTTAATAGCAGTTACTACATCATTACTACTCACATTCTAACAATCTTTGAAAAACTTACTTGTATATTCGTCTAGACTTTATTTATATTATTAACATGATATCATTGTGTATGCCAATTATATGATAATAATTCCCTTTAACCTTTATCATAAGATCACGAAAACCTTGGCTAGGCACGTTCGTAATAGTTTTTTCTATTAATTCGAGTGTTCGTTATTAAAATCAATCATTAACCAGATTGAAATAATCATACTCATCATTAACCGATTTAAATAATTATCCTCCCTCCACTTCTAAAGATATTCCACATTTTCATTTTTAGATGTCCATAAAAAAGTTTCCTTTTTAGTATAATTTGTTGTTCTTGTTATTTGTATCCTATAATTGATAAATAATGACATAGTGGTGTGCGTTACGTATTTTATGGGGGTGTGTTATGAAAGAGGGAAGGGTTTGACATGAATTGAAATTATTTGAGCTCTGTGTACGTACGACCCTAGTTTCGTACCCATAATTTAATTGTTACTTATGTGATCATGTCGCACTATGGTCTTTACAACTGGCCAAAACCTAGATGGAATAAAACAATATTTCTCTAAATTTTTATGTTTCTTCAACTGTAGCCATACCCTGACCAACGGTATCTTTCTCTCTGCACCATTTGCCCTAATGTTTTTTGTCCATGCACACGTATAATTCCCGTTTTGCCCTTCTCATGTCGAGACTTACAGCTTTGCATGTTGGAAGGTTGTTCAATCACTTGAATCAGATCTTGGCGTAGCCTCGGATCCTAAAAAAAAAGAAGTGAAATACTCGATATTATAATACCATAAAGTACGCTTAATTCAATTTTTACCCATAGTTGCACGATAATTTACGTATGAACTTTGTATATGGTACTCATAAACTCGTGTTTTGTAAGCATATACTCCGTAATAGACATTACAAATTACAAATAATTTAATTAGCATAAACTACAAATAAAACTTCTTTTATATGAAGCATGTAATGGAGGTTTCATGGAATTGTTAAGTACTTAAGTAGGTTCGTTTGTTATATGGTGGGTTAGTTAATGGGTAATTGCAATGGTTAAAGAGCGATCTACTAGTAGATCAACCAAGAACTTAAGTTAGTGAAGAACTTAAGTCAAGCTATGACCATTTATTTGAATTGTCAATTTTAGTTGTGTAGATGAATCATGAATGTCAAACATGACTAAGAAACTTGGTCGTGCACATCGAAAGATTATCCAACAAATTAAAATAATAAAACTATTTTAAGTTATTATTATTTGTTTGAGTTTATATTCATGAGCAAAATATAAAAATAATAATATGTTCAATGATGTTAACTACCTTTAATTTTTGTCTGAGTTCATTTTCTTTGAAAGTTGGTTCCCATAAAACCATCCCAATCAAAAGTTTAAATTATTGGTTGGAGTCTCATGATCAATTTTAGATTTTAACATGTCTCGTCACACAAATGTTCATCGGACTTGAAGTGTGGATGTACAACATGCCTCCCCCATACATGCTACTAATATTCCACTTTAGAAAGTGGGGTGGTGAGATTTGAACCCATGATCTCTTGATCACACTGACTCTCATACAATGTTAAAAAGTCATCCAAACAAAAGTTTAAGTTGATGGTTAGAGTCCCATGATCGATGATTTCAACATTGGTCAACAAGTTAGGAGCATTAAGGGCAGTTTCTTGTTCTACTTGGTGTCTTATTACGTCTCCCGCCTTTGAACACATAATCATTAATTATAAAAAAAAAACCTATAATTTAGATCTCGTTAAATGAATTACACATGCATAAAAAAATCTAAAGATGATAAGACACAAAAATAGGATCGGAGCAGCGACTCCACTCTTATGAGCAGGCCAGTTTGAGTTATGAAGAGTTATATAAGATCTCCGATGACAATAATGTTAGCCTATAGTTCCCATATTGGTAGACATATAAGCAAATTATGGGTGAAAATGTTGCAAGGTTACCTCAATTTTTTTATCTTCATCTAACATAATAAATATTTAAACTAAATTTTGTAGGGCACAATATACCAATTTGGTGACTTAACAAGGGACAATTGTCCAACTACGCGTTTTTGCTCAGGATCGGAGAAACATGTCTAGTACTCCAGTAGTTGTGCTTTGTGCCTCCAGAATATTTTGTACGTTGTTTATTACTTATTCACATTCAACTCAGACTATGATTGGGGTCAAAGATCATCGTACGGACTTAATATTTTTTAATTTTTCACCGAGGTTTAGTTAAATGCAAATCTGATATGTGATGGTCTTTTTCATCATAGGTTTAATTTGTAACCTTAAGTGGAAGAGCAAGTAAAATGATAAATGAGAGAGTGGTTGTAAGAGTTCAAACTTGTTACAGTCATAAGCAATACATCTTGTTAGTTAATTATCAGGTCAGATGATGAAGGTTCTACAAAACAAAAACGCAAACAATGGACTACATTACACACTAGTGATGCTTTGAGAGCTAATCACATAAACATAATATTTTTTATTTTTTTTTGGCAACGGTAAAATAATTGTTTACATACGACCCCGATACGGGTAGTACGGCTTATTTTAATACCGATTTATTGTCCAAGTAATATTGGCTTATTTTGTTTGTTATCATATTGCTATGAATTTTTTTTTGGAAAATTCTATGGTGTACCCTCGAGTTTTTTGGTTTTTTATGTTGTTCCCCTCCTTTTTTGAACTTCTCTGGTGTACTCTTGAACTCTATATATTAGTCTGTACAATGACCTTATTGATTGTGTTTCGCAAATTCTATACAATGACCTTATTGACATACCACCTACACCAGCATTATCGACACCACCGCCACCACTGGAGCACCTTATTCTTATTCCTCTTCTCTTTGTTCGATTCATCAAGGTTTGTTTCCTCTTTTTTTTGTAATTCAATTTTTTAGAATTTTTTACTATGAGCTTGTTATGCAAAGTATATAATTACTTACATACTCCGTATTTGATTACCTTTCAAATTATAGACTTATCTTTACTAAAACTTTATCATTTTTAACTTTACTTTTTTTTTTGTGAAGGCTAAGAAGAATAAGGGTAAATTGCCAACGATTCCGGAGATTTTTCTTAAGACGCATTCCAAACAGGGGCCGAAAGGTAACTAATTTTTCATCAAGAGGAACTTGTATGGAGTGAGAAATGCTCATGACCTATTCTATCAACCTCCAAGTGGATATCCACTTCAATGAAAAAGCAAGGGTACACGACGGGGTTTATTGTAAGTGAAATGCAACTCGAACTTGAGGCGGAAAGAGTGGCAAATGCCGCAAGGGATGAACAAATTCGTAAAATGAAAGAGAAAATGGATTACATGACATTCTATTTCGCATCCTCCAACCCGACTTAACTAGCTGAGTTTTACACATAGTTTGCCACAAGTTCTAAAAATAGACGATTTCAAATTGTGAGGTTGTCATATAAGAAAATCATTCATATGATCATATATCACAATTAATAAGAGATTTGAGTTTTATACAAATATTTTTAAGTAAATCTTCTGTAAGACGGTCACGAATAAAAGTATTGTGGGACAAAATGTACATGCCAATAACAAGCCCGAGAGGAGGAAAATAAAATAAAATAAAAGAGAGAAAGAGTAACTGCCTCTTATGTGAGAGGTCTCACAATACTCTCATGTAGGGGTGATAATGAGACGAGAAAGCTCGCGAGCAAAGTGAGATAGGCTCGGTCAAAGCTCAGTTCGGGCTCGGCTCGAGAGTTTAACGAGTCAAGCCGAGCAAACGTTGGCTCGGCTGGAAAAGCTTGCGAGCAGCTTGAACTACTTGTGTGATTAAATAAGATATTGCTCATATTTTAGATAAATATTTTATCATTATTATATATTTGTATCACACATATAAAATGTAAACGTGAGAGGCAGAGAAGAGGAATTAGTATTTCTTGTTATTCACCACTAGGTTTCATATACAATATATAACAAACCTACCTCCTAAAAGATCTTCTTAAACATAGCAACTAATAATCCTATACAATTAATATAGCAACTAAATATACACTCCATATAATATCTAAAATATACACAATATATTGATATGGTTTCCATACTCCCCTTCAAGTTGGTGCTCCGGGTAAACCGAGACCCAACTTGCCTTGCAAATAGTCGAATGTTTCTCCACCCAATGCCTTTGTGAACAAATCAGCCACCTGCTCCTTACTCCGAACATGCATTGTCTTGATTGTCTTCTCAACGATATGTTGTCTAACAAAATGGCAATCGATTTCGATGTGTTTTGTCCTATCATGGAATACTGGGTTTTTCGCTATGTGAATGGCCGCTTGGTTGTCACAATACAACTCCATTGGTTTTGTATGAAATACTCCCAAAGAACTCAAGAAGGATTTTATCCAAATCAATTCACTCGTTGCACTTCCCATTGCTCTATACTCGGCCTCCGCTGTCGATTTAGAAACTGTTGGTTGTTTCTTTGCCCTCCACGACATCGGTGATGACCCTAACGCCACGAAATACCCACTCAATGATCGTCTAGTAATCGGACACCGCCCGTAGTCAGAATCGCAATACCCCTTTAATTCCATATCCGAATTCCTATTGAGGGTAATGCCCTTGCTCGGATTCATCTTAATATATCGCACTACCCTTAGAGCCGCATCCCAGTGGTCTTTTCGTGGTTCGCTAACAAAACGAGACAACATATGGACTGAATATACCAAGTCGGGTCTTGTGATAGTTAGATAAACCAACCTCCCAACTAGTCTTCTATATTTCATAGCATCTTTTAACAAATCACCATTAGCAAGCTCAAGTTGGTGATGTTGTAGCATAGGCGTATAGACTGGTTTTGCACCACTCATGCCAGCCTCGTCAATGATGCCTAATGCGTACTTTCGTTGATTTAAAAACAGTCCCTTTGTCCCATGCGCTACCTCAATGCCAAAAAATATTTGAGACGACCTAGATCTTTAATTCCAAAATGCTTGTCGAGACTTGCCTTGAATTTTCGACTCTCTTTATTGTTATTGCTAACTATTATCATATCATCCACATATACCAATATACCAATAAAAACTTTTCCATCATTATAGGTAAATAATGAATAATCGGCTAAAGATTGAACGAAACCATACCTCACTAAGAATTGTGTGAGTTTTGCAAACCAATTACGAGATGCTTGTTTAAGGCCATAAATTGATTTTAATAATTTGCAAACCCGATTCTCCCCTTTTCGTTCAAACCCTTGCGGAATTTTCATATAAACCTCTTCTTCTAAATCTCCATGTAGAAAAGCGTTGTTGACGTCAAGTTGTTCAATACTCCATCCTTTTGCTAGAGCCACGGTTAGTAGACAACGAACGGATGTCATCTTAGCCACCGGAGCGTGAGTTTCATGATAGTCGATCCCTTCCACTTGAGTAAAACCTTGTGCAACCAAACGCGCCTTGTACCTCTCAATCGACCCATCGGCTTTGTATTTCACTTTATATACCCATTTACAACCAATGGGTTTCTTTCCATTTGGTAGTTGCACGATTTTCCAAGTCCCATTCTTTTCTAATGCTTCGATTTCTTTGCTCATCGCTTCCCTCCATTTCGCATTACCTGCTGCTTCGTGGTAATAGGCAGGTTCTTTCACTTCATTGATTTTTGTTAGAAAAACATTATGGGAATTTGAAAAATAACTTGTGTCAACGTAATTAACTAAAGGGTAACGAGTACCTGATTTCTTGGACTTTGATTGATCGGAGTGGGCAGAAACGATGGGTTTTACAATCTTTGTCGACTTGCAAACATAGTCTTTTCTCCAAAATGGCTCCCGTCGCTCTCTTGCCCTCCGACCTAACTGCTCAGTCCCATTATTTTCGCCACCATCAGTACCATTTTCTTGAGAATTAACGGTTGCATTCCCTTCATTTTGAGCCCATGTTTCATCGCTATTTTGGTCCTCTATTTCGGCATGTATATCAATTTGGACTTCCTCATTTTCGTTACTCTCAAAAACATCCTCAACATACTGGAAATGGTTACTGTTATTGTGGTTTTCTTTGAGTGACTCATTTGGGGTATAAAAAGGGTACATGTGTTCGAAGAAAATAACATCACGACTCACAAATATTTCATGGGTATTTAAATCATAAACTTTCCATCCCTTCTTCCCATGTGGGTAACCAAGAAATAGACACCGCTTTCCCCGTTCCCCAAATTTGTCACGAGGTTTATTTTTATTGTGGGCATAACATAAGCATCCAAGGACCTTTAAATTGGTTAAAATTGGTTTCTTATTGTATAGAATTTCATATGGGGTTTTATTTTTGAGTAATGGAGTTGGTGTTCGATTGATTAAATATGCAGCCGTTAAGACGCATTCCCCCCAAAACTCAATGGGCAAATGACTAGTAAAGCGCAAAGCTCTAGCCTTCTCTAAAATGTGACGATGTTTCCTTTCAACTCTTCCATTTTGTTGTGGGGTATCGACATTGCTAGTTCGGAAAATTATGCCATTATCCTCATAATAAAATTTCATTTCCCCGGATAAAAGTTCACTGCCGTTATCACTTTGAATGACCTTAACAACCTTATTAAATTGAGTTTTTATCATTTTGCAATATACTCTCATATATCGACTAGCCTCACTTTTCTCCTTCATTAAGTAAAGCCACACACCACGACTATGGTCGTCAACAATGGTCAAAAAATAATGAGCGCGAGATAAACTAGCAACGTGATATTTTCCCCAAATGTCAACATGTATCAATCCAAAAAGTTCGTCACAACGATTATTATTTAAGCTAAAAGAGTTCCGAGTTTGTTTAGCCCTACAACACGAATCACAAACTTGGCTAGAATTCCAATTTAAATTGCAATTAACTAAATCAGAAAAAATCAGCGATTTACTCCGTGACGGATGTCCAAGTCGTTTGTGCCAAAGTTCTCCCTCCTTTGACACACATACGTTCCCAGCTTTCTCCACTATGCTTGACTTGAACGTGTAAACCCCATCGCGATGCTCGCCCCTACCAATCTCCGTCCTCGAAACCCGATCCTGCATTAAACAATAGTCGGGAAAAAATGTTACGACACAATTATTTTCACAAATCAACTGCTGTACTGATATTAAGTCACACATTAAACTTGGTACAAATAATACGTCTTTCAGCACAAAGTTGTCATTCAACCAAACTTCTCCATGTTCGTTTGCTTTAATTCGTCGACCATCCGGCAAGCCAACGTTGGATTCTTCTCCAATCCAAATATTTTTGAGACAATCCCGTCTCCCTGTCATGTGGTGCGATGCACCTCTATCAATTAACCATTCTCGAGTTATTTTCGCGTGCATACCTGTCAATTTTTCACTACCTTCTGGACTGGCATTGAGTATAACACGAAGCCTCTCAAATTCTTTATTGGTGAAGGAATAATTCTGTGCTGCTGGTTCTTCTTCCTTCTGCCTAGACGAGTTATTAACCGCATTCGCTTGGTGGCTTTCGTGATGTCCTCTGCCTCGTCCTCTGCCACGTCCTCTATTGTGTCCCCCACGCCTGCCTCGTCCTCTTTCTCTCCCTTTCACGGTGTCATACCCGTGTTTGGCATGACAATTTTCTTCTATGTGGTAATATTTTCCACAATAATTACACAGTGGAGGTTCACTGTCATCTTCACCATCATCCTTCGAATGACTTCCTCTGCCCTTCGAACCGCCATACGACTTAACTGCCATGGCTGCCTCATTAATTTCTTCCTTTATTTTCGTCATGTTCGAGTGTCTCTCTTCACGCAGTATCAACGCATAGGCGCGAGGTAAAGTTGTGATGGGGTCTTCCATCAACAAATTGCTGCGCACATGACCATATAAGCTATTATCGAGGCCCATCAAAAATTGATGAACCTTTTCTTCCTCCTTTTCTTTCGCGATTATAGTTGCAGCGCCGCAGGTACACGAGGGTGCCTTGCTATAATTTGCAAGTTCATCCCAAATGGTCTTGAGTTTTGTGTAATACTCAACAACCGTCAAACGCCCTAGCTTGCAATCTTGTAATTCGCCTTTCAATTGGTGCACCCTTGGTGCATTCCCGGCAGAATAGCGATCCTTCAATTCCGCCCAAACTTCAGCGACAGTCGACTCGAATGCAATGCTTGGATGTAACTTGGGGTCAATTACATTCCGTAGCCATGCTTTCAACATAGCATTGCAAGAACGCCACGCTACAGCCTCGATATCCTCATCATCAGTAGTTGTTGGTTTCGTAACCTTTCCTTCGACAAAACTTAATTTATTCTTTGCATCTAACCCATTTCTAACGGCGGCGGCCCATAGTTCATAATTGTCGCCATTAAAAACAATTTGGGTGAGATTCAAACTTGGGTTGTCTGATGGATGAAGGAAAAGAGGTGAATTTGATGGTATGTATATGTTTCAATTTGGTATTGTTATTATCTCCATGCATTTTGATTAATGAATTTTTTTTATGTAACCAAGCTCACGATACCATGTAAACGTGAGAGGCAGAGAAGAGGAATTAGTATTTCTTGTTATTCACCACTAGGTTTCATATACAATATATAACAAACCTACCTCCTAAAAGATCTTCTTAAACATAGCAACTAATAATCCTATACAATTAATATAGCAACTAAATATACACTCCATATAATATCTAAAATATACACAATATTATTGATATGGTTTCCATATAAAATGTCTAACTTATTGGCCAAATATTTTTATATATAATGATGTGCCGACCCGTCGCAAGCTTGTGAAAGGTCAAACCCTCCTTACAAAGAGCAAGTGGGGAGCTTCATTTGTCCCCCACATGCTTTTTGTGAAGGGAGCTTGACTCGTCCAAGCTTGCGACGAGTCGCCCCGTTACAAATGAGAATTTTTGTTTTACATATATCTTTCAAGCCTTGTTATTGAAATTATTTTAAGGACAAAATTTAAAAAATCAACAATTATATATTTATATGTAGGCTAAATTTGACCACGAGTTTGGCTCGAGCTCGCGTTAAAACTCGCCGGCTTCATAACGATCACATTTTTTCAAGCTCGAGATCGGCTCAAGCTTGAGTTTTGATTATTGAGCACAAACCGAGAAGGTCAAGCTCGGACTCGGCTCGACTCGCCCCGTATGCACCCTACATTCATAAGACTATCTCACATTCTCACGGAATAATCAGTGGCTACATCTACATTGACTTATTTTGAATTTCTGTTTACCGAGAAAATATTTTGCAGATATCCCATAATGGATTCACAAATTCTCATTTAAGACGGGGGTATCCGTCTTAAGCTTAAGACGGGTATCATATTCTCTCACAAAATACCCATTAAGGGTGGGTGGAGAAGCACATGGGGGTGCCCACCTTGTCCCCTCTACCCATTTCATCTCACAAAATACCCGTCGCAAATCCGACCCGTCACAAGCAAGACGTACTGAAAATGGATTAATGGCAATCCTCGTTCCGTATGCAATGTAATGATGTACTCCCTCCAATTTTTCATCTTCTTCCCTCTTTCCATTTTGAGCTAAGTGCAGTAAGGATCCTCTGTCCCACTTTTGTGTCCCATTCTGTGTCCCAATCCATACAGATTCCGACACATCACCTATTGTAGGAATAAAATATGCAGTATATATACTAATTGGTTGATGTGTCAGAATCTGTATGGTGTGGGACACACAATGGGACACCAAATGGGACAGAGGATCCTTACTGAGCTAAGTGTGGTGATGTTCCTTCTTTTCTTATTTGTGAGTAGTTGTGTGGTCCAAATTTAATTGAATGTGGGGTAGTGTGTTTTGTGTGGTCCAAAATGATTTCCCTAATTCTTGTGTCCAAAAGAAAAGGGAAGAACATATAAAATTGAAGGGAGTATGATTAAATTTTTTAAAGAGGAGGGAGAGTGCTTCCAGCCGCCGTTTTTATTTCGGCTGTAGGATTAACACTTTAAAGTGGCCCCTCCAACTTACAAAGGGCTATCACGGTACCTTCAAACTCAGCCCAAATTCTGATCGAAAACGGATCGACCCATCTTAAGTTTAAAAAGGGTTAAATTCCTCTCACAAACTCCTACCCACGGGATTTAAATACGACTAATATTTTTTTAAATCGTAACTTTAAAAAAGATCAACGATTTGAAAAAAAATCGTCATTTTTCGAGTTTGTAAACACGGATTACAGCCACTTAAAGTTTCTCGCGTCAATAATTTAGGTAGTTCAGGCAAACTGTCAAAGTTCAGGAGTACTTTGAGAATTTTCCGTAACTTTAAATCTTTAATGCTAATAGTGGCCCTCTATGATTATTGAATTGCACATACGTCCAAATTAAAGTGAGGACAGGAGTCCAGTTACAATTCCGATAATAAGTTAAAAGAAGTGAAATATGTTTATATAAAATGAATAACACAAAATTAAAAAAAAAAAAATATTTGCTATAAACCCAGTACAATAAGTACGGTGTATATAGTTTTTTCTAGTATCTTATTTATAGATTTAAAATTGAAACCTTATTGAATTTCTTGTCATTATATTTTGCTTAAATGTAAGATTATTAGTTATATAGAGTTTTACTTTTAATACATTAGTTATAGATTTAAAATTGCGACCTCATCAAATTTTTCATCATTGTATTTGTATAGGGAAAAATTAAATTGAAATAAACAAATAATTAGAAAAATTGAGTGATATCCTGACGTGTGTATTTTAATTAAATATTTTTCTACTGCAAAGTTAAAGATTCTACATATATACGGAGTTCAAATTTAATAAATGTTTTTTTTATGAAAATAATAATAACAGTTACAATTTCATTATATACGAAATATGCATCAAGTCATTATCTAATAGTGTCACTAATGAAAGATTAACGTTTTGTAGTTATGCCTATTTTATTTTATTTTAATGAAAATATTATGATCCCTCCACTGCAATTGATTGATAATATCTACTTTTGGTGTTATTCAAGACGATATATGACCGAATTTTTCTTCATTTATACATAACTTTCTTTTACAAAAAGAAATAGAAGGATATGAATAGACCACGAAATTTTGAGAGGATCTAAATTGAACTCGTGCCTCTTAGAGTTTGAAGTATATTTATAACATTGTGTTTTTTATTTGACGTATTAGCTTTGGATCACTCCTAGGATAAACAATACTTCTTCCGTTTCATAATATAAGTCGTTTTGAAAAACAAGAAATCAAATTTTCATTTTATAAGCCGTTTTGCATTGTCCCATTTATTATATGTTATTTTCATTTTCCAAAGCACTAAAAATTCGAAAAAAGACGTAATTTAGCATTTTAATGTTGAAATATTTTTTGCCTTTCTATTTTCAAATAACATTTATAACACATAACAAATATTACAACAATTTCCAATACTCCTTAATTCTTATAAAATAAACTAAAACGACTTATATTATGGAACAAAGAGTGTACAATATCAAGTATATATGTTAGCTAGTAGTGTGATACTCGATCATGACTTGGCTTCAAACCACTTCGATGTTTGTCCTTGTGGATCCTTTTACATTAAGAAAAAAAAGGAAAGGCATGTGTACTGACGATTTATAAGAACAAGGGTCAGCTAAAATGATAAACTTATTCAAACTATGACATTGAGGGTTCGATTCTTATAAGCAACATAGTGTGCTCATTTGAAAAAAAAAAATTTACTAAACCAAAAAAGAAAAAGAAATGATGTACCCGAAGAAGATGATGCTTATTATTGCTGAATTTAATACTATTGTTAAGTAGTAAAAGCAATAGCAATAGAAGAACTTTAAATAAATTAAAGTTCTTTCTATGCCATGTCATAATACACAAACCTCAATATTTAAGGAATTTTGTTCACAATAGATAAATTTTATATATTAAGTTCTTAGGTAGAAAATGAACAATGGTAATTAAATCCTCACATTTTACAAAGTTATTTTTATTGGTTGTCCATTTCCATACAATTACAAACTTGATTCTTATTGTAGAGCTTGGTTATTAAAAATAAGAACAAACTTTTAATTACAATAGATGAACTTTTTAAGGGGTCGTTTGGTTCAAGAGCTTGAAATGGAATCGATTGGAATATGAATCCATAGAGGTATGGGGTTGAAATTCCATTCCCATGTAAAGTTGTTTGGTTCATCTTAAAATTATAAAAAAGTGGAATGGATTTTGATACCAAGGTGGGAAGATGGGTATGAGATTTCAAAGAGTTGGAATGAAGTTAAATACCTAAGGGGTTCTAACGCCATTCCAAAATACACCAACCAAACATTGGAATGGAACAAATCCATTCCAATCCATTCCAAAATGGCCAACCAAACACCCCCTAATAAAAGTTCTTGATGACAACCCAATGAGAGGCAGCAAAACAGGCGGCAATAATTTATCATACCGAGGAGATTAAATATAATAGCCCATGGATTAGCTAAATGGGCTATTAAGCAATAAATCCTCTATCTTTACTGTTGCCAAAAAAAAAAAAAAACCTTCGAAAATCTTTCATGATTCTCGATTTTTCTATTTTCAGAAATCCCCCACTCTTTTTTCTAAATACGGGAGTATCATATAGTAAGACCGTATTCTCGTAAAAACGTAAAGTCACTTTCTTTATATTTAGTTCAGTTTTTATAAGTTAAATTAAGTTCAGTTTAATTCAACTTTTATACGTTCAGTTCTTTTAAGCTCATAAAAATTTGGCTCAGTTCAAATTATTTTTCTAAAATTTCAACCCCTATCAATATTTGTCTTTATTTCAATTCATCAGAATTAAATAAAATAAAAAGGTCTAAATTAAATCACCCCAAAAACAGAATCTCATCCATTTATACATCCCTATCTAAATACTTACAGCTAGATGACATCTTAAATACTTAATAGCACTTCTCTCTAGTCTCTATTATCCTCCCCAAAATAAATTAGTCTACCAAGGGAAAATTTTGAATTTTTTTGGAAGGTAAATTTTATGTTAAATTCATTATCGGGCCTGGACCGCACTCACATGTTGAGACTATTAAATTTCTTCTCACTTTATATTTTATTTTCTTTCTTAAAAATTCTCCTTCAAAACCTACAGTTTGTTGTAAAACAAATTCACCTTTGTACAGTAGCTAATGATCAGAAGATATGAAAAATTTTCACAAAAAGAGTCCATTCATCGCTTTTACGTATAGCCCGAGGTTATTTTGAACAAAAGTATGAAAATAAAATACTCCTATATACTATATAGAGTGATTATACCTCGAGTAAATTTTATTTTATTTTATTTTAAATAAAAAATCTCCAATTAAAAGAAATTAAAATATGAATTATAGTATAGGAACGTTTAAAAAAGTAAGACGGTCGCTCTAAATACAAACTATGCTTCATTTATCGATAGGAATATATATGTGTATGGAAAATAAGTTCACGCATCGGATGTATAATCTCAGACCTTTTATCATTTACCTGTATTTTTTTTCAAACTTTTAAAATTTAAGATTTATAAATTACATTTTATTTTATTATGGTTATTGTTATTGTTATTGTTATTGTTATAATACTAATTCTTAAAACTTAATGAAAAAATACAAGTTGCTTGCTTACCTTCCACGTTTAATATAAATCGACCTAATTATCACATCATAAATGTGAAATAAGGCAACGGCCTCCTAGAAAAAGCTGAAACAAAATTATTTACTACCACTACTACTATTTGTCTTCCTCATTTTGCACCTATTTATATATATACACACACACACTCATTACTTACCTCCACATCTAAATACAGTATCTTAAATCTTTTCATAAACACTTTAATAATTAAGTTGACAACATTAATCATTAATCATCTGAAAATGGGAAAGATGAAGTTAGTATTAAGAGAATTTGAAAAGGAAAGAGACAATGAAGAAGTTGAACAAGTAGAAAAAATGTGTGAAGTGGGTCCCACTTCTAAACTCTCCCTCTTTACTAATCTCTTAGGTGATCCTCTTTGTCGCATACGCCATTCCCCTGCTTTTCTCATGCTGGTAATTATTCATTCCCCGACCTTTTCGTCTAATTATTTACGTTTCATTAAAATACTTCCTTGGCCTGTTGTATTGAAGGGACGACCTTTCATCATTCACATGAGTAGTCAGTAGAGTGATTGTTATTTGTAATTTGGTTGAGTAATTTTGATGGTTGGACGGTTGTATTCTCGTGACCTTATAGTAACTTATTCATATGAAATAAACGTTACCATATAGGCGTATAGCATGTTTCAACGTTAACATTATTGTTTACCATATAGGATTTTAGTTATCTTTTCAGTAATTTTTAATTTAACGTGAGAATGACTCAATATAATAATCTCTTCGTTCTAATCATTTATATATTTATCTTTGATTCAAATATTTTTCACAAATAATTAAAAAATAAATAAATAATTTGGACAGATTGAGTATAAGTATTAATTTTGGGTGTGTGGTTAATACATATGATTTCAATAATCTTAATCAAAATATGAAATTATTAAAAAATATCGATTTTTTGATAATTAAGAGTGTGATTATGTAGTTATGTCATTAATAAATGTTTATTTAACGTGTGATGATTGAAATTTGTATGTAGGTAGCTGAAGTAGTAGAGGAAGAAGAGGAAGGTCAAGGTGGTGAAGAAAAGAGAGCAATAGTAGGAATGATTAGAGGTTGCATTAAAACCGTTACATGCGGTAAAAAGTTTCCTAGACCATCTAAGTTACTTTCTAGTAACTCCTTGCAACCTCTTCCTATTTACACCAAACTCGCTTACATCTTAGGCCTCCGCATTTCACCATATCACCGGTAATAATTACTCTCAATCGTTTTCTATGGATTAAATATTGGCCACACGTACTATTTTACCCACGTGTAATGCCTAGGATAATATCGGTGGATAAAAATCTAAAAACGTTATCCACGTGTCATTTTTTAAAAACATTATTTTTAACGTACACTTTTTAATTGAACTTTGTAATCGATTATGTCTTAGCATAGTCGTTAAGATTGAGAGACCGTGGATAACAGTTCAATATTTAAGATTTAATTCCATATAATAGGCTGATGTAGTGCATTGTTTTCCGCCAAAAGAAAACTAATTTTGGTATGTTTTCAATAATGCCTTAGGAGAATGGGGATAGCATTGAAGTTAGTGAAAAAAATGGAAGATTGGTTTAAACAAAATGGAGCAGAATACTCGTACTTAGCTACTGAAAGTGACAACCAAGCATCAGTTAAGCTATTTAATCAAAAATGTGGATACTCCAAATTCCGAACCCCGTCGATATTAGTTCAACCCGTGTTCGCTCACCGGGTCAAGGTGTCGAGCCGGGTTATCATTATCAAGCTCAATCCCAACGAGGCCGAAACCATCTACCGTCGTAAGTTCTCGACTGTTGAGTTTTTCCCAAGAGACATCGATGTTATCCTTAATAATAGACTTACGCTTGGCACGTACATTGCTATGTCACGTGATACACACGCGCCAGGTAATTGGCTTGGGGTAGAGAAGTTCCTCGTGGACCCGCCCAAGTCGTGGGGTATTCTAAGCGTGTGGAACTGCAGTGATGTGTGGCGGTTGGAGGTACGCGGAGCGTCGCGAGTGGGTAAAGGCTTGGCTAAGACAACCCGTTTAATTGATCGGGCTTTTCCTTTCCTTAAGATACCTTCATTTCCGGAGGTGTTTAGGCCTTTTGGGCTCCACTTTTTATATGGGCTTGGTGGAAAAGGCCCAAAAGCTGCCAAAATGGTTAAGTCCCTATGTCACGTGGCCCATAACTTGGCCCGGGATCGCGGGTGCAGTGTTTTGGCAACGGAAGTGGCTAGTAGAGAACCGCTCAAAGTAGGTGTCCCACATTGGAAAAAGTTATCATGTGACGAGGATTTATGGCTTATTAAACGATTAGGGGATGATTATAGCGACGGTTCAACAGGTGATTGGACTAAGTCGCAACCGGGGCATTCTATCTTTGTGGATCCAAGAGAATTTTAGGCTAGCTAGGCATTGGCGTAGGGAGGCTTAGGAGAGCAAGTCGTGGGGTGTCACAACCCTAGAAATTTTGTAATATTATCTTAAAAGTTTCGAGTTTGTGTAAGTTGTTACATTCTGCCATAGTTATAACTTGTAAATAGAACTTTAGAAATGACATTGGTGGATTTCATTCCCTTTCATTCAAAACATTACCTTCAATCATACAGTAACATGTTTTATTTTTCTTTATTTAGTTGTTTTACGTTGTTTCAAAGCGATTGTACCATTGTTTAGTGCTACACGTAGTTAGATTTCTAATGGTAAGTACATTATACACTTACACTAATATAGTGAAGCGTCTCTTTCAGCATTGTGGTGACTGGTGAGTGAGATATATATCGTTGTCAAGTTACGAGTGTCTGACATATTTGCTTCTTATCTCCAATGGCAAAATCGCTATATGACGAAACTATTTCATGGCTTCGGGGTTAGGATAGGAGCTGATACTCTGTTTTTGTCCCTATGTTAAATGCTCCTGTTGTATGATTATTTGCATAGATAAACTTCACTCAATTATTTGTTAGATTTTTCTAGTATTTCTAGGGAATTTTGGGACACCGAGTGAAGACCGAAACCATTACAAGCAAGAAGTTGAAAGTTTGAAGCATTGGGGGCATATCTACCTAAGTCTCGCGCATCTCGATCACAAGGGTCACACACATCAATGAACCCAAGCAAGCAAGGCAAAAAGAACAAAATATAAGCCTTGGGGACTTAGCGGGGTATCTACCTCAGTCCCCCGCGTCTAAGGGCTATCCGGTGTAAAATTATACACCTGCGGGTGTATTTCTGAGTGTCTGGCGCAAAAGAACGCCATCCCCCCAGTGTATCTCGATAACTCATTTGAGCTATCGACGGGAGCTGGGTCGATCTTAGAGAACATTTAGTAGGTTAGGGGGGTTACCTCTTAACTTGGGTTACTTAATGTGTTCAAACCCTCGTTTAAAGACATAATCATTTAACTTTAACCACTAGTCCGCGAGAGTGAGAGAGGCTAGACTCGGACATTGGTTGTCGGTCAAACCAACTTAGGTCTTTATCTGATTATTCATAGGAATGAGACCCTTTTTGACTTATCGAAATTCATCTTAGTTAGTATACCTGGCAAAAGCAACCCGACCCGATTGACCCGACCCGAATGACCCGACCCGTGACCCGAAATTGACCCGAACTACAACACCCGAATGTGACCCGAAACCCGATTAGACCCGACCCGACCCGAACATGACCCGATCTTTCTTGACCCGTAACTGACCCGACCCGAAAATAACCCGATCCAAAACCACTCAACCCGAAAATGACCCGATAAAACATAACTTTAATTGAACCGAAAAGACTTAAAATCGCCTTTTGTCTCTTATTCGTTGACCCGAAAATGACCCGACCCGAAATAACCCGACCCGATTGACCCGAAATAACCCGACAACTAACCCGAAACAAACCCGAAACCCGAAATGACCCGACCCGACCCGAATTAACCCGAAATCAACGAAAGACCCGAACTGACCCGACCCGAACTGGCCCGACCCGAACCCGACCCGGTTGACCCGTTTGCCAGGTCTATTAGTTAGTCACTAATTCTTAATCATATGCATTTATGCAGATTCATTGAAAATGCATTTACATACTCAAGATCGTTCATATTCAAATACAATTAAAAGAAACTATATGAAAGCTTTTGTACTTTTTGGCCGGATTATTCTCAAGCTTTAGGGACGATTGTAGAGTAATAGAACATCATTTGGCCTCTCGTTGTTAGCCTTTTATGCATCATAGACGAAAAGAGAAGTAAGAATATGTCAATTGTAGAATGCATTTATATTACAAGCTATTTGTGCAAACAAAAGGAATGCATGTCCTTTTTTTGTAGGGTCTTCTTCTCATTTGGTCTCTCAATTATTTCTAACTTTATTGTCCATTTCCTTTAAATATCGTGTCAATTTGATGATAGACACAATTCAGGTTTGTATGCTAGATTATTTGGTCGATCAATATTGGAACCCACATAATCAGAAGACGACTTGACACACATATGGTCTACCATGGTTTTTAGTTAAATTGTCTCGTAATATTGTCTTTAGGCCTCTTTTTTTTTTCAAGCGAGCGCAGTATGTCCTTCCTCAATTTTATGGTTCAAATAGGAGAGCTTTTACCATTTGAGCTAGCTCTTGATGCTTTGTCTTTAGACCATTTTTTTAGGTTCAAGAGAGCGCATTATGTCGTGGGAAAGAATCGAATCCCCAACTTTAGGGTTGGAGTAAGAGAGGTCTTACTACTTGAGCCAACTCTTGCCCTTTTGTCTTTAGGCCATTTGACGTTACATGATAACACTTTGATAATTTGACGACCTTCCTCCGTCCGTTTAACTAACAATTTAATCTAATTGAGGGAATATTATTATTTTTTATTTATCTATGCTGACTTTCTTTCAGAAAATAAGGTTTTATAATAACTTTCTATAACATATGTAAATATTTTAATGTTACATACGCGTATATTTTTTTATGTTATGCTAAATTTCAGATATTTATAATCAAAATTTTAAAATTTAACTCGCATAATAATGTCATACACCATAAAATATATGGAATTCGCTGAATTATTCTGTGACTTTAGTTAATACTTCGTATAACAACGTCACTTATATATCGATAAACTAGATCTAGTTTTTATACAAAAGAATATCCCCTACCTTTTTAACGACTAAAGTAATGGACAAAGAAATAACAAATAAAATGAAACAAAAGTAACTAAAAGCCAAGTATCATCTTGACACACAAGTTCTAAAGTAACGAATAATTAAAGCAAAGATAGGCAATGCAAGTAGTCAATTTTAAAATCTAAAATGTTGAGCAAAATAAATTACCAATATGATTTCGTTTTAACTTTTCAAATCCTTCATTTTAATTGAAGTTGTACTTATAAAATGTACTACTACATAGATACTCTATAGTTTTTTAAGTATAAATAATCCTTAGTTTAGATGATAAACTATATGCTTTAGTGAGTGGTAGTCTTAACTAAGCACAAAGTTGCAACTTTTAATAACATAATATCTCTAATGTCACTTCTTGTCTTGAAGTTGTATAAAAAAAGTTGAAAAGAAACTATCTACTAAGATTAACATTATAGTATATTTTTAAGATTAATTTATATATCTTAAGCACACGAACTACTTTGCACCATCCCACTTGTATTAGTTGATGATTAGCGATACTCCATATATAATTATCATTGGTGGACCTAATTGTTGCTCAATAGGGTCTCTTAGAAACAGTAATAGAAGAACTTCATATTATGTCATATGAGTATTATACTATTATACTATTACTAGTTTTAACCCCGTGCAATATTACACGGGTCGTAATAACAAACGTAAAAATTCTTGTCTTCTTTAAGTTAATATATAAGATATGAATATATGAAATTATACTGAATGAAAGTATTTGACATGTTCGAGGCAAAATAACGATAAAAATATAATTGAACATGATAAAGGCAAAACGATAATGCAGTTAATTTAACATGTTAAATAACAATAATTATAATTTAATTTAATTTTATAGTTATTTTATATAAAATATGATGGGCTAATTTGGTTTGATTATTATAACGCAAGATTTGTGGTTGTATTTTTATGCACTTATCCATGCAGGTATCATTATCTATATATTATTGTGAAGATACTTAAAGTTTTGTTTTAACCTTATACTCCATTACTCCGTACTAATCTCAAAAATCTGTCTTTTTAAATTTTATTAACTCTGTTTTTTTTTAAAATTAACTTGTATACTTTTATTTTAACTATATATATTATTTTCAAAAAAGGTTTTTTTAAAAGCTGCTACTATTCTCAAAAACCCGCCTTCTTTTATGATGATGATGATAATAATAATAATAATAGGGGAAGGGAGACCCCCTGACTCCAATCAATGAGGATCTCTTCTTGGAATATAAGAGGGGGTAATGACCCTCTAAAGTTGCAGGAAATTGTGGATTTCCTAGGGTATCATAAGTTGGATATTTTGGGTGTTTTAGAAACCAGGATTAAACACAAGAAAGCTAATAGAATCATTAGAAGTAAGTTTAATGGGTTCAATGTTCTCTGTAACTATGAAGCTCATTATAATGGGCGTATTTGGCTTATTTGGAAGCCTAACACTGTGACTATTACACCTATGAGTATTCATGCTCAGTATATTCATTGTGGTGTTTTCCATCATGCCACTTGTAAGAAGTTCTTTCTTACAATGGTTTATGCTAGTAATGATGCTAGAGGTAGGGATGAGCTTTGGAGGGATCTTGAATTGATTCGTCCTACTGTTACCAGTTGGATGGTGCTTGGGGATTTTAATGTGGTTAGAGATGTTACTGAAAGGATTAGTAATACTCCTCCTTGTATTAGTGATATTATGGAATTCAATGCTTGCATTTTGAACTGTGAGCTTGAGGATCTAAATGGGACTGGGTGTGAATTTACCTGGACTAATAAACAGGAAGTTAATCATCGAGTTTGGTCAAAGTTGGATAGAGTTTTGGCTAATTCTGCTTGGCTTCAAGCTTTTCCTGCTTACTCTGCTGCTTTTCTTCCTGCTGGGGTCTCTGATCACTCCCCTATTCTGGTAAATCTTCTGGAGGATAATCTTAAAAGCTCCAGGTTCAGTTTCCTGAATTGCTGGGTTGATCACCCTCAGTACCATCACATTGTTAATAGTCCCTGGAAGACTAGAGTTCTGGGTTCCTCTACCTTTTGTTTTTTCTCTAAGCTAAAGGCTGTTAAAAAGGAACTCATTGGTTTGCATAGAAGTAGTTTTACTGATATTGCTAGAAGAGTTAGGGATGCTAAGCTCATTCTCCTTAATTGTCAGAAGGAGGTTCAAGAAAGGGATGCTCACCCCTCTTTGCTGCTTCATGAAAAGATGCTTCTTGAGAATTATGTTAAGCTTAAGAAGGCTGAAATGAATATTCTTAAGCAAAAAGCTAAAATAGATAATATCTCTCAGGGGGATTCTTCAACCAAGTATTTCTATGCCAAGATCAATGAGAGGAAATATCAGCAAATTATTGGTCAAATTAGGGATAAGGATGGGCAGGATAGACTTGGGTTGGATAGTGTTGCTGCTAGTTTTGTTGAGTACTATCACAGTTTGTTGGGGAGCTCTTCTCCTGTTTTGCCTCTGGACTGCATGTTTATTCAGAAGGGGCAATGTGTTAAGCTGGAGGATCATGCTTTTCTTACTCGTCCAGTGCAGTTGGAGGAAATAAGGAATGCAGTTTTTGGGATTGGAGAAGACAAAAGTCCTGGTCCAGATGGTTTCTCTTCAGCTTTCTTCAAATCCACATGGGATCTTGTAGGGGTTGATTTCTGTAAGGTTGTTCTTGATTTTTTCAGAACTGGCAGGATGAGCAAGCAGGCTAATGCTACTCTTATCTCACTTATCCCTAAGAAAAAAGTTAGCAATTCTGTCCTAGATTTTAGGCCTATATCTTGTTGCTCTGTACTTTACAAAACTGTTAGTAAAATTCTTACTAATAGGCTTCAGAAGGTCATTCCTATAATCATTGGGTCAGAGCAGGCTGCTTTCATAAATGGGAGGAATATACATGAGAACATTATGATGGCGCAGACTCTGGTCAAGGGCTATGGAAGGAAGTATCTCACTCCTAGGTCTTTAATTAAGGTGGACATTAAGAAGGCTTTTGATTCTCTTCAGTGGGAGTTCATAGAGAATATGCTCAAGTCCTTAAATTTTCCTGCTCAGTTCATTGGATGGATCATGGGATGTATATCTAGTCCTTGGTATTCTGTCAAAATTAATGGTTCTGTTCATGGTTTTTTCAAGGGATCTAGTGGTATTAGGCAAGGAGATCCTCTCTCCCCCTATCTCTTTGTTCTTAGTATGGAAATCCTTTCTAGGTACCTTAGGAGGATTTGTGAGCAGCCTTTAGTTTCCTACCACCCTAAGTGTTCCAAGCTTGGTCTTACACACCTCATTTTTGCTGATGATCTGATGATCTTCACTAGGGGTGATGTGCCATCCATTAAAGTTGTCCTCCAAGTTCTTAAGGACTTCTCTAATTGGTCTGGTTTACATGCTAACCCTGATAAAACTGAGATTTATCTTGGGGGGGTTACTGATGATGTTAAGGGCCAAATCCTTGATGTTACTAAATTTTCTGAAGGCACCTTTCCCTTCAGATATCTTGGTCTGCCTTTGAATACTGCTAGGAATACAGTGGATATGTATGGGGCATTGATCACAAAGATTCAATCTGCTGTGAATCATTGGTCTAGTAAACTGCTTTCTTATGCAGGTAGGGCTCAACTTCTAAACTCTGTTGTGTTTGGGTTAGTTCACTTCTGGTGTTCAAACACCCTTTTGCCTAAGAGTATCCTCAAAATTATTAAAAAACTCTGCAAAGATTTTTTCTGGGTTATTGAACCTGGTAACAGGAAGATGGTTTATAAGAGTTGGGCTAGAATCTGTTCTCCTTGGTCTGAGGGAGGGTTTGATGTAAATAAAGTCTTGGCCTGGAACAAAGCTTGTCTAGCCAAATGGATTTGGCAATTGCATCATCATCAGGGTGGGTTATGGGTTGCCTGGAATTTGGCTTACATCTTCCCTAGTGATGGGTTTTGGAGTAGTCCTAGTAGGGATAGATATTCTGAGAATATGAAGAGCATCCTCAATGTCAAAGAAGAACTGCTACTCAAAGCAGGAAGCACTGATGCTGCTAGAAGTCTTTTGGCTAACTGGTCTTCTCAGCATAAGTTTCATATTAGTAGAGCATATGATTGGTTCAGGGAGCATTATACTTGCAGTATGGGGGTCAGAGCTCTTAAGCATGCTTATGTTGTCCCTAGCCATGGGATTATCACCTCCCTTGCTATTCAGAGGCAACTTGCCACCATAGATAGAATCACTGGTGCAGGCCTGGTTTTGGTTAACAGATGCATTCTTTGCAAAGCTGCTAGTGAAAGCCATCAGCATTTATTTTTAAATGCCCTTACTCTAAGCTGCTCTGGAACAGAATAAAAGCTTGGATTGGATTTAATGGTAGGGGTGATGATTGCAGAGTTGAACTCTGTTGGAGCAGGAGCCACAGGGCGAAGGGGCACTGGCAATCTGGATGGTATAAGAGCTGTATTGCAGCTGTTTGTTACAGAGTTTGGCAGGAAAGAAACGCAAGGATTTTTGGGGGTAAGGAGTGCTCAGTTCAGCAAGCCTTGGAAAGTATCAAGTTCACTATTAGTTCTAGAATTTTAAGGAAATGTAAGCATCAACACTATAGTCAAATAGTGACTAGCTTGAATAGGCTTTAGATTGTTCTTTAGCTTAGTGGATACTATTTGTATTGAAGTTTTCCTTTTAATTGAATTAAAGGATGAATTATCTTGCAAAAAAAAAAAAAAATAATAATAATAATAATAATAATAGCTTGGAACGCATTGTCACCGCGTCCGGACCTGGTTTTGGGGATTGGCAGTGGCGCCTTGCCACTTTCCCTTTTCATCTTGGTAGGCTCGGTGTTTATGCTGCCGGGGATGTTTTGCACTATGCTTTTTTGGCGTCCCGTTTGCAGTCTGCCGATTTGCAGGCTAAGCTTCTGCGGCCTTCTGGTATTGTGGACGCTGGTCCTACTTTCGATGATGCCTTGCGGGTGTTCTCTGAGACTACAGGTTCTGCCTTTTTACGTGATCCTAGTGAAATCGCTGCCCCCAAACTTATGAAGAAACTGGCAGATATATATTTTGCGAGGATTGCTGCTACTGCAGAATCTGTTTTCTCTTTGACACCGCGCCAGCTTGCGTTATGGAAGTCTCAGCAGGGTACCCACTCCTCTGATTGGTTGCGTGCGGTCCCTATCTCTGGGTTGGGTCAGACTATGAACGGGAGGACTTACCGTAGTGTGCTAGGATATCGTCTGGGTGTTCCTTTATTCGTGGTATCTAGGCCTTGTCCTGCTTGCTCTCGGGTTTTTGCTGATGATATTTACGGGGACCACGCTGTTTCTTGTACTGGCACTGTGGGTGTTAAGCATCGGCATAACCTCGTCCGTGACACCTTATTCGACATCTGCTATAGATCTGGTATTTCTACGGGCAAGGAGGTGGATATCGGTTTAGTTGACGGACAAGGCGGCTCTCTTCGTCCTGCGGATTTGCTGCTCTATTCTTGGGACAGAGGACGTGACGTGTGTGTTGATTTGACTGGGTCCTCTCCCTTGACACAGACTGGGATGACCGATTTTGTGCCGGGACGGGTTGTTACTGATGCTGCGCAGCGCAAGTGTGCTAAGTATAGGGAGTTGTGCGAGGCTGCTGGTTACGGTTTCCTACCCTTCTCTTTCTCTTCGCTTGGGGAGTTGGGTTCGGATGCTGTTGACTTGCTGAAGCGGATCCAGAAATTCTCGGTATCTCAGGATGCTGGGGCTCGGGTGGCCGCTTATATCTTTACTAGACTTAGTTTTTCTATAGCTAAGGGGGTGGGGGCCCAGATTGTCTCTCGGCTCCCCACCAATTTCTTGTAAACTTTTCATTTTATATTAATGAAAGCTGCGCGCATATTATAATAAAAAAAAAAAAAAAAAAAAAAATAATAATAATAATAAATTAAGCGATTAGGTGGTTTCACGTAATCTCAGGTGGCTAGCCTGATGGGGAGAGGGCGAGGGCGTCCGGGAAGGCCGCCTAATGCGGTGAGGCATTCTAGATCGAGGAATAATAATGAGGACGACATTGATGAGGACAATTTGACTGATTTAGAGGAGCACCAACCTCCTCCTAGGCCATCTTTGATAGATTATATGACCGGTTCTACGTCTGTTAAGGTAGCAGCAGAAGTTCCTATAGCGCCATTGCAGGAAGTTACACCAATTGTACTGCCAGAAACTTTGGTGGTGCCTCCAAAATCGTTTAAGAGCGTCTTAAAACCTTTAGGAAAAGGTATGAGTCTCTCATATGTTAAGCCAATTGAAGATGATATTGTGATAGAAGAAGGAGATATTACTGATGAACTTGAGTACTGGAAATACACTCTAGTAGGGTCGGTTATGGGAAGGCCTACTAGTTTAGTCCAGATTGAAGCGCTGGTTGCTAAGTCATGGAATCATATTATGCGCCCTGAGATCTTGTACTATGCTAGAGGGTGGTATTATTTTCGCTTTTCTAGTAAAGAGGATTTGGAGAGAATAATGGAGGATTCGTGGAACATGAATGGATTCCCCTTGATTTTAAAAGAATGGACACCCTCCATTGTAGAAGAATTAGAGCATATAACTACGGTCCCGGTTTGGGTGAAATTTCCTAACCTTGATCCTGCTTTTTGGTCCCAAAAGGCATTGAGTAAAGTGGCTAGCTATGTGGGACAACCAATTAGAGCTGATGAACATACCTCTCAGAAGAGTAGAATCTCTTTTGCTAGAGTATTGATTAATGTTGATCTTTCTGCTGAATTACCTACAGTCATGACTCTTTATACTCCTTACAGAGGAAAGATCCTGCAACGTATAGAATATGAATGGCTTCCCTATTTCTGTCACTCGTGTAAAAAGATTGGGCATACCAAGGAAAAGTGTCGTAAGTCACAACCTAAGCAGGTGTATAAGCCTAAGGTGGTGGCTGCAGTTATTCCTGATCCTGTTCCTAAGGTGCTCATTGAGAGCCAAGCTCTTTCAACACCTCCGCAGCAGCATTTAGATGGGGAGGGATTTCAGTTGGTTCAGTCGAAAAAGCGACTCTCTGTGTATAAGAAGGATTTGCCTGCAGCAAGCCTGGAGCATAAGTTTAGGGAGGAAACTGCTAATACCTTTACTGTACTAGCAAAGGAAGCTGGTTCTATAGCTATTCATGAGGATGATAGTAGTGTATCTAAGGATTGCCTTGATCCAGGAGATGGATCAGGTACCTCCTGTTAATGATTCTCTCTTCCTGGAATATTAGGGGGTTGAATGACCCTCTCAAACAACAAGAGGTCTTATACTTCTTGGTGGCTAATAAGGTGGATTGTGGGGCTGTTTTAGAAACTCATATTAAGGCTTCGTGGGCTCAGAAAATCTGGGGTAATAAATTTAAGAATTATTCTCTTGTTGCAAACTATGAAGCTCATTATAATGGGCGCATCTGGATTCTCTGGAATCCGAAAGTGGTTCATGTACATGTCTTGCAGAAGCATGCTCAATTCATTCATTGCAGCCTGTTACACTATGAGACTCAAAAGACTTTCTTATTGACCTTTGTTTATGCCTTTAACTCTGCTGGGGCTCGAAGGGACTTGTGGAAAAAGCTGGTTGAACTCTCTCCCTCTATTGCTCATCCTTGGGCTTGTGTTGGGGATTTCAATACAGTTCTTAGTAGTGAGGAGCATCTGGGGTTTGTTAAGCCATATACTATTGAGATTCAGGATTTTGTTAGCTGTGCAGCTGCCTCTGGTCTTCATGACCATCCTGCTACTGGTTGTGCCTTTACTTGGACTAATAAAAGGGAAATTAGGACCAAATGGGCAAAGCTTGATAGAGTTTTAGTGAATCAGAACTGGCTAGATTTGGTTACTGCTACTGTTGCTAATCTTCCTGCAGGCATCTCTGATCATTCTCCATTGGTTATTTCTACTAATAAACATGTGACTCCTTCTAAACCATTTAGGTACCTCAATTGTTGGGCTCTCTCTCCTGAGTTTCCATCCATTGTTCAGCAGGGATGGAATAAACATGTTTATGGTAATGCTATCTCTAGATTATTCCAAAAGCTCAAGCTCTTGAAGGGGATGCTTAAACCTTTTCATTCTAGTGTCTTTAGTGACCTCAAGAATAGAGTCAAGCTTGCTAAGGAGGAATTGAATGACTGCCAAATTCAACTTCAATCTTCCTTAGGTGATGAGTTCCTCAAATCTAAGGAACATCAGCTCCAGTGTAGATATATTACTCTTAAGAGAGCTGAAGTGAGTGTTCTTCTGCAAAGAGCCAAGGTGGAGCAGTCTAATCTTAATGACTGTAGTACTGCTTATTTTTATTCTAGGATAAAAGATAGGCAGATTAGAAATAATATTGGGATGATTGAAGACCTTGCTGGGAGGACTTGTATGGGGCATAGAGCTGTTGCAGGAGCTTTTATTGATTTCTATTCTAGCCTGCTTGGTACTGATATTCAAATTCAGCAGCTACCTGATAGCTTATTCACAGCGGGAAAGGTTTCTAGTCTGTCTGCTGCTGATCTGCTGTTGCCATTTACTGAGAATGAAATTCTAGTGGCCCTTAGGTCTATTGACAGGAATAAGAGCCCTGGTGTGGATGGCTTTTCTTCTGGATTCTTCCTGGATAGCTGGGCAATTATTCGTGAGGATTACTGTGCTGCTATCTGTGAATTCTTTGTTAAGGGGAAAATGACGAAATTTTCTAGCTCAACTATTATTACTGTGGTTCCAAAGAAGGATACTCCCCTTACTGTGGGTGATTACAGACCCATTGCTTGCTGCACTACCTTCTATAAGAATGTCAGCAAAATCCTAGTGAATAGAATGAAGGTAGTCTTGGAGGATATTAAAGGGCCAGAGCAGGCTTCTTTTATTCCTGGAAGGGACATTTCTGATAATACCTTGCTTGCTTATGAGTTAACTAATAAGTATAGCAGGAAATATTTAACTCCTAGATGTCTCCTAAAGATTGATATTCGCAAAGCTTTTGACTCAGTAAGCTGGTCTTTTCTGCAAGATAGCTTGAGATTATTTGGTTTCCCTCCTTTATTTGTTAAATGGGTAATGGCTTGTATTTCTTCCCCCTACTACTCCTTGAATATTAATGGTAGGATTGAAGGATTCTTCCCTGGCAAACGTGGGCTGAGGCAAGAGGACCCTTTGTCTCCTTATCTCTTTGTTATTTGTATGGAGGTCCTCTCTCGTATGCTTAGAACCCTTCCTCACTCTAATGGTTTCTCCCTTCATCCTAAGTGTGCAAAGCTTTGTGGGATTTGTATCCGTATACAACCCTTTAAATCGACAGGATTATAATGAAATTTAACTTATATGATTAATAGTCATAAACAAAATTGCATAAGACGAAGGGATTAAGAAATAACCTTTAGTCCTTGCGATAAAGGCCTAAGAACAAATACCAAAATAGGTATTCTCCTAATCAAAACACCCTAGATGGAACAAGATATGCCTTGAGATTGCTAGAACTCTTGAGAAACCGTTTTCTCTCTTTTTGTGAATTATGTGATGGTGGAGGCTCAACTTGTGATTAGGGTTGATCAAGATCCTATAAAATAGGGAAACCAATTCCTTTATATAGTCCCCTATCACAAGGTATCCTAGTGTAATTAGGAAAGTATTTTCTTTCCTAAAAACCCTCCATATGGCCGAAATTTTAGAGTATTATAATACTTTATTTTCGGTTCATATTTAGCTATTAATATATTGCAATTAATATCCGTATATTATTAATTATAAATATCCGTATATTTACAATTTTACTAATTCAACATATCAGTTTATATTTAATTTAGCTTGCAATATATATGACAATTAAATATAACCTTTTATATTTAATCGCGAATTACTGTTAATTCGGCTAAACAACATTATTTAATCTGTATTAAATAATTTTTTATCATCACATTGACTAACCGTTTAGTCAAAACACTGACTAACCTTTTAGTCATATTATAAGGCATCAATATAATTATTTTCTCAAATAATCATATCTCTCGAACACATCCAATAGGTGTGACTTTTAGGGACCAGTTGATTACCGCCATCAGTATGACAATAACGTCAAACTTATCTAGCAAGCCAACCGTTATTGATAAACGTTAATCAACTGATTATTATACGAAGTATACCCTGTGAACCTACAGAGATTTATTTATGTTATTGCACTAACTGTGGAGGACACTGGCTCCAACAAGCTTAAGTTAACTCATTTGGTTTTTGCTGATGACTTGCTTGTGTTTACAAGAGGGGATCTTCTTTCTGTTCTTGCTGTTGCTCAATGTTTGGATACTTTTGAGGGCTATTCAGGATTGCAGGCTAATCCCCAGAAAACTAATATCTATTTTGGAGGGGTTTCCTCTTCTGTGAAGGCCTTGATCCTCTCTGCCTCTGGCTTTTCTGAAGGCTATCTTCCTTTTCGTTACCTTGGCATGCCTTTGTTTTCTGCTACTCTCACTGGGGGCCATTACCAGCTTCTTCTGGACAAGATTAGAAACAGAGTTATGCATTGGGCTAATCATTCTCTAAGTTATGCTGGTAAGGTGCAGCTGATCAATTCTGTTCTCTTTGGTATATATAACTTTTGGGGTGCCATTGTTCTTTTGCCTAAAGGAATAATTAAGAAGATTTCCAAGCTTTGCAAAGATTTCCTTTGGGGGATCAAGGATGGGCAAACTCGTATGGTTTATAAAAGTTGGCGCAGTATTTGTAGACCTCGAAGAGAGGGAGGCTTTGGCATTAAGGAGATTCTCAGTTGGAATAAAGCACAACTCCATAAATGGATTTGGAAGCTTCAGGCTAGACCTGATAGCATATGGGTGTGCTGGACTAATGCTTATATCCTCAATGGTGATGCTCTGCCTTATACACTTAACAGTAAAGGTTCCTGGTGCTGGCAGGCTATTGCTGGTGTTTGGAGAGAAACAAGCTCTGATCAGTCCCTTCAAATGCTTTTGCAGCAGCATAGGTTTCAGGTGAGCCATGTTTATGAGGTACTGCGTTAAAAAAATGATAGGAAACCCTGGTTTAATACTATCAATGATCAGTATGTTTATCCTAAGCATGCTATTATTGGTACCCTGGCGATTGAAAATAGGCTTTCTACTGTTGACAATATTATTAAGCGAGGTATGATGTGGGTTAATAGATGTATTCTTTGCAAGCAAGAAGCTGAGACGAGTACCCATCTCTTCTTTGAATGCTCTTATTCTTTTCAAATTTGGGCTGCTTTGTGGGGGACTATGCAGGTACATCAAATGCCTGTTCATTTGTTTGATATTCTTGGGTGGTTCAAGACTTGTAACAAAGGCAGAGCTAAGGTGAAGCGGATGCGTAGATGTGTTCTTCTCTGTGTTATCTACACTATTTGGAAGGAAAGAAATGATCGAGTATTTGGAGGTGCTTGTACTCTTCCTCTTTACTTAGTTAGACGGATTCAATATCGAGTTAGCATGCGTCTCATGTTTTGTGCTATTTAGTTTTTCTCTTTTGAGTTAGGGGTCCTCTCTGGACTCCTTTGTAGATTGTTTTAGGACCTTGTATTTCACTCCTATTTTCTAATATATGGTCCTATGATATTTCTGCAAAAAAAAAAAAAATAATAAAAAAAAAAAAAAAAAAAAAATAATAATAATAATAATAATAATAATAATAATAATAATAATACCCGAGCCTCAAAATGTTGTACGTGTATATTTATATTATAACTATATGTTTTATATGTTTTTTTTGTAACCCGAAACATTTTCCAGAAACCATCCTTTTAATTAATACTTGCGTCTCTACAATCTTTACTTGAATATTTTTATATTCATTTTAAAAATAATAATATTATTACTTGAGTCTCAAAGTGCTATACTTGTATATTTATATGTTTTTTTATATGTAATATAGTAATATAGTCAGGTGAGTGACATTATTTTTTGTAATTTTTGATTGATTCATGTTGTATTTGTAATTTTTCAGTTTTTAATATCTTCGTCACAATTAATTAGTAAATATCATATGGATTTGTATAAACATGTATGACTTTGTGTGATTTATATAGTTGATTGTATGTGTGTGTGTATAGTATTGTTAAATAGAAATGTATACATGTATATAGTATAGAAATTGTAGAGTAGAGAAATTCACCCCTAAAATCATGGAGCATCACGTTGAAAAAAGTGAGGCTTGTGTTTTCTTTTCCCTAAAATCAAGGGACCAATGAGAATGTTTTAAAAGTTTGTGCTTTTATATATAGAAGATGTCATATTTAATTGTTCCTTTCCAATATTTAAGAAATATAATTTACAATAGATACATTTTTTTTGTCTTGAAAATGAACAAAATTTAAAGACACTTGACATTTTCTAGGTCATAATCCAGGTTATCCAGTCATCACAATTCCATATGTTTATAAACGCAGTTCTTATTTTAAAATATGTTTCTTAAAATTAAGAATAAACTTTATAGTTTAGTAGATAAACTTTATTAATAGAGTTTTTGGTGACAATGTCAATAATGAGAATTAATATTGCAAATCTATACTATATATTAAATCCTGAAATCAATGGACTTGCATAAAATTAAATAAAGATACAAATCAATATATATATATATATATAAAAGAGGCTTTTTTTCGAGGCACGTGAGTGGCTCCACCTTTATAGGAACTTTTAAAATAAAAATAAAATTCATACCTATACTTTCCAAGTTATGGTTGAACTCTTAGATTTTGATTATATTTTTTAAATTAATTATTTTCCTAATAATATTATCAACTTTTCAACTTTTTAGAATCTTTATAAATAAAAATTAAATTCATAACTATTATTTGTCCCACATTGGAAAATAATGTAGAAGTGCTAAAAATATTACATATAAATAGTAGAATTGTACCACATCAAAAAACTAATAAAGTGAGTAATCTTATGATTATAAATAGGAGTCATCCTTAAACCTTATGTATCAACCCAAAATTTTTGAATCTCTTAAGTATTGTCTTAGAGATCTCTTAAAAGTTTGTAGATGTGATGAATATACTATTTATAAATAGTAAAATTATCCTACATCATAAAATTAACATAAGGTGGGTGATCCTATGATTAAATATAAGAATCATTCTTGAACCTTATATAACAAACTTAAATCTTTTAAGTCTCTTAAGTATTGTCTTAGAGATTTCTTAAAAGATTGTGTATTATTATCTTCACAATTGTTAAATTTACATCATCAAAAATTAATTTTAAAAGGTATTATTAAAAAAAATGAAGTATTGTAAAAAAAAATATGAAGATAATATAATTAGATTCGCGGTGAAAAAAACCCTGCAAAGTATAGAAACTCATATTATTTGCACATACTTGGTGTAGTTTTAGTATATTATTTGTCCTACATTGAAAAATAATGTAGGTGTGGTGAATATATTCCCTATAAATAGTAGAATTGTCTCACGTCAGAAAATTATTATAAGGTGGGTGATCTTATGATTACAAATAGGAATCATATTTGGAACTAAAGTTTCAACCCAAAATCTTTTGAGCCTCCTACATATTGTCTTACAAAACTCTTAAAATTTGTATTATAATTTTCACTATAGTGAAATTTACATCATTAAAAATTAATTTAGAAAAGTATCATAAATAATAATTTTGATGGTAAATAATTTAATGTGTTATTTATTCCACATTGAAAAAAACAATGTAGGTATGGTGACTCTTGAATATATACTACGTATAAATATTAAAATTTGTCCCACATTAAAAAAACTATCATAAGGTGAAGTGACTATAAATATGATCATCGCACGGACTTTTAAACTAATTTTTTATATTGTTATGTTAATAAATGACTTTAAAAATTTAATAAATGACATTTAAAATATTTTTTTTATTATTCTAATATTAATATAACAATTTGGTAACAGTTAAGAAATAAATATTATATGAAAAAAGATGGTGTACTACTTAGTTTGTTATTAATCCCACATTGAAGAATAATGTATTTGTGGTGAATATATTGTTTATAAATTGTAAATTGTCCCACATTGAAAAATTATTATAACATAGGGTGATCCTATGATTATAAATATGAGTCATCCTTGAACTTAGGTATAAACATACAATTTTTTAAGTCTCTTAATCATTGTTTTGGATAACTCTTACCAAAATGGAATTATAATAGTCACAATAGTTAAATTTACATTATTAAAAATTAATTTAAAAAATTATCATAAATTTACATTGAAAAATAATGTATTTGTGGAAAATATATAGTATGATTATAAATAGGAGTTATTTTAGTCTCTTAAGTATTAGTTTAATGAACCTTTAAAATTTTGTATTATTAACTCCACAATAGTGAAATTTACATCATCAAACTTAATTTAGAAAATTTAGGAAAGTATTATATAAGTAATAATTTTGATAGTGTACTACTTAATAAGTTATTTGTCCCACATTGAAATATAATACAAGTGTGGTAAATATATTACGTATAAATAGTATATCGGTGGTGTTTGGCCAAGCTTTACAAGTGTTTTTGTAATTGAAAAAGTTGTAACTAGGCCAAACACTATAAATTAGTGAGGTTAAAAACTACTTTCAAAAAGTCAAAAACACAAAGTAACCTCCAAAAGTAAAAGTAGAAAATTAATACTTCTACTTTTCACTCAAGCTCTAAAATCCTATTATTTTTGCACATTTATTTTTCTTTTTTTTGCCTACCTTATATATGTTGTACTATAATTTTCGAGTGACTACATAAATTTTGCAAACATAAATTTTAAATATTAATTTTAGTAAAAAAATATAAAAAAAAAAAGTAGAATGTAATGGTTAGGCCAAACATACAATTTTATTAGAAAATGTATTATACAAAAGTTTGGCCAAACAATCAAAACTTTTTCAAAAAGTAGTTTGTGAATAAACTCCTTTTAAAAAGTAAAAGCTCTTTACCATAAGTAGCTGGGGTGATCTTATAATTATAAATAAGATTCATCCTTGGAACTTAAATAGATACCCAAAATCTTTTAAGTCTCTTAAATACTATCTTAGAGAGCTCTTAAAAATTTGTATCCACATTAGTGAAACTTATGTCATCAAAAATTAATTTAGTAAAATATCATTAAATAATAAAGTGAAAAATATTTTATTTATCAATATACATTTCCTATAATATATTCAAGTGGTGTTTATAATTTTTATATAAAATTTTTTAACATTCATTTCACAAAAAAATATTGGGAAAATGAGTATCTTTCAACTTAGATATTCAAACGAATCTTTTGAATCTCTCAAGTATTATGTTACAGAGATCTTAAAAGTTTGTATTATTATCTCCACCTTAATGAAATTTAGGTCATCAAAATTTATTTAGGAAAGTATCATATATGATATCATTTTAATGGTAACTACTAAGTATGTTATTTGTCTCTCATTCAAAAGTAATGTAAGTGTGGTGAATATATTATGTATAAATAGAAGAATTGTCCCACATCATAAGCTGGGATGATCACGCGATTATAAATAAGAGTCGTCCTTGAAACTTAGAGATGAACCCAAAGTCTTTTAAATCTCTCAAATACTCCCTTCGTCCTAGTCATTTGTTTGTCTTTTTTTAAGAGTATTTTAATCAAATGCAAACAAATGATTAAGACATAGAGAGTATTGTTTTAGAGAGCTCTTAAAATTTTGTATTAATTATGAAAATAATATAATTAGATTCTTGGTAAAAAAAAATGTTATCATTACAGTATAGAATTTCATATCGAACAATTAGCATATGGTGAATATACTAATAACTATAAATAGTAGAATTGCCTCATATCGAACAATTAGCATAAGGTGAGGTGATCAACCCAAAATCTTTTAAGTTTCTTAAACATTGTCGTAAAAAACTTAATTCTTAGTTACTTTGGATAATTTTTCGAGTCATTATATAGATCAAATATAACTTGAGTCCCGACAAGGTTGGTAACATATGTTTAAAATAGAAGTTGAATCAATATTTCAATATTATTTTTAAAAAAATTACGGAGTATATTTTATTATAGTCTTAAAATTTCAAAAGTTTATTTTTATAAGTTAACTGTTATAGAAAAATTACGAAAATGACATTAACGTAGACCTGTGCATCGCACGGGCATGAAATCTAGTTAATTATACTATATAGTTTTTAATCGATAGCGCTGTGTGATAGACCTGATTAAGGAATTTCAATGTAAATATTATACAATTTTGGTTGAAGTATAAATTTAGAAAATACCAAAATATGGTAATTTTCCTTAAAATAAACATGCCCAACTTATGTTATTAATTAGTAATAGAATATACATCAAATTAAAATTTTATAATTATTTAAGTTACACAAAATATTTTGGAAACTATCAAAAGGTAAATAAATCAAGCTAGATTTTTAAAAGATATAATATTGCATAATTCTTTTAAATTGATTTAACATATATGTAATATATTTATATAAATATATGAGCCTCTTAAAATTGCATGTGTACTCAAATTGCATGTTTAATCATCAGCTAATCAAATTATACTAATAACTCAGTTCAATAGTCAAAGTAACAATATTAGAACCGGGAGTAATGAAAGTAATACAACAATAACGGGAGTAGTGAAATTTTCAATATTAATGCGGCATTAGTGAAAGTATCAATAATTACGGTGGGAGTAGTGAAAGTAGTGAAAATAACAATAATTACGACAAGAGTTGTGAAAGTAACAATAATAATAACGAATGTAATAAAAGTAACAATACTAACAATAAAAAAAAGTAAACAATTAGCCGACCAATTAATAGTGGAAGTAATAAATTGTCTAATAATTTATTTTATTGTAATTTTAAGATATGTCATATGAGTTATACAACTTTAAAGAATTTTTAATTAAAATAAATTTTAATGATAAATATAGGTAGCCCGGACGAAGCCGGACACCAATACTAGTGCAATTAAATTTAGAACATACAAAAACTTTCAAATAAGACCGATATACTCCATCTACAATGACAATTTGTGTAACACAAATTCTCATTTAAGACGGGGGTATCCGTCTTAAGCTTAAGACGGATACTATATTTTCTCACAAAATATCCATCAAGGGTGAGTGGAGAAGCACATGGGGGGTGCCCACCTTGTCCCCTCTACCCATTTTCTCTCACAAAATACCCGTCGCAAGATACGACCCGTCTTAAGCAAGACCTACTGTTTGTGTAAAATGAGTGCGAATTTGTCTGGGAAAAGTAGCAAAGGCCGGAAGTGGCATATGCATGCATGGGATAAGCACTGGTTAAAAGAGCACGATATGTAACGTCTAAATCATATTTTAATTCCTTCTCATTGGGATGATATGCAATCTATGAATCATGCATGAGACAAAACATAAGGCTCACATCACTCACCACAATTTGCCTCCGCAAACGACAATTACTAATCATAAATTTCTTGACTATTTTCTGAATTATTATAAGCTTAATTCCTTAGATGATCACTGATGAAATCTAGTGGGTGCGTGTGTTGTAAGTTGTAACTAGGGAAGGATGGGCTTGGTTTTAATCGGATTTGCTTAGACTTATCTTTACTCCGAATCATTTGGGTTTCATAAGCTAAACCAAT
This sequence comes from Heliosperma pusillum, assembly GCA_022085475.1. NCBI lineage: Eukaryota > Viridiplantae > Streptophyta > Magnoliopsida > Caryophyllales > Caryophyllaceae > Heliosperma > Heliosperma pusillum. Next base: position 112,136 of record JAIUZE010045565.1, on the reverse strand, counting down.
ATTTAATTTGATCCATATATAATACATATAAATTAGAAAATTGTAGGTATAAGAACCAATTTTTGGGTTTCAACCATTAGCTAAACTACACTTTTGGCCGAGATGATACTTTAATTAGACTTGGCAAAAAGATCGGGATGTGTCGGAACTGAAATAAACTGAACTAAATGGACATAACTGAACTAAACATAACTGATCTAAACATAACTGATCTAAACTGAACTGGGCTGAACTAATCTAAACTGAACTCAAACTGAACTATAACTGACTTAGCTTTGCTGTTGCTGAGGGAGTGGGAGCCCAGAAATTATATCGGCTGCCACTAATTTCTGATAAACTTGTTGTTGATCTTAATAAAAGTTGTGGCTGATAATAATAATAAAAAAAAAATAAGCCCCTTCGTCCAGCAGATTTGTTACTTTATTCATGGGACGGGGTGAGATGTGTGTGTCGATCTGACGAGGTCTTCTCCTTGACTCAGTCTGGGATGTCTGATTTTGTGCCCGCTTGTGTTGTTGTTGATGCTGCTCTTCGTAAGTGTGCCAACTATCGGGATTTGTGCATGACAGCATATTATGTTTTCTACCATTCTCTTTCTCTTCGCTGGGGGAACTAGATACAGATGCTATTACTTTGCTAAATTAAGTGGATTCAAAAATTCTCTATGTCTCAAGATGTTGGGCTCATAATGCCGCTTATATCTTTACTAGACTTAGTTTTGTTATTGTTGAGGAAGTGGGCGCCCATATAGTATCTTGGTTGCCCACTAATTTCTTGTAAACTTGTTGTTGATATGAATAAAAGTTGCGGTTTACAGTAAACAAAAAAATAATAATTAATAATTAATAAGGTAGTTACACACACTTTTCGTCCCTTAAGTTGAAATCCTAGCTGCACCACTAGTTTGGATGTATAAGAAAGTTAATTGTTCAACATACATCAATATAATTATTGGGTTTCAACTTTCAACTATCAAACCGGACTTTTGATAGAGAATTGTTTATAAATACAAAAAGTTAACACTGAATTTGTAGGGTTTATAGAGTAAGTATACGACAAGTTCATAATCTAATGTAATTACTAATAACAGCAAGTCTTGCTTGCGACGGGACGACCCGTCGCAAGCTTAAGACGGGTCACCTTTCTCTCACAAAGTGCAAGTGGGGGGATCCATTTCCCACCCACTTGCACCCCCACTTGCACTTTGTGAGGGGGATTTGACCCGTCGCAAGCTTGCGACGGGTCAGTCCGTCACAAATGAGAATTTGTGTACTAATAATTATGAATGGTGGAATGCTAAAAGAGGAGCCACTTTACACTTAATGGTGCTTTAAGAGGGATTACAAAGTTGGAATATCATTATCAAAAGTTATATACTAAGAAAAATACAAATTGTTTGGGGGCCATGATTAAAAATATGTCCACCATGGGGTTGATGAATAAACAAGTTTCACTAGTTTATAATAATACATTATGTTGTTAAGAAAGTGGATAAAAATCAGTTTTTAATCATCTATAGTTAAGTGTGTTTCCCTCAAACAAAGTGCGATTAAGCAGGTGGATGTCATTTCATTTACTTTAATGGTACATAAGTGATTGTACATTAGTCCAATTAATAACACTTCCAATAATTGGCGCCAAAGTGGGCTAGGGCTAACTAAGAAAATTTTATTATTCCAAAACTAAAATTTTCGGTAATTTTTTCGAGTTCTATGTATTTCTCTATCTAGCCCGTCTTGCCTGGAACGGTTACAAGCAACAGACCTTTCACAACCCTTTCCACTTGCCCTTTCACTTTCCCCTCCCAATTTCTTATTTGTCTCACGTCAGAAGCTTGTGATAGATTTTATCCGCCACAAATGAGAATTTGTGTAATCAAATAATTATTCGGTTTCGCTTAAACATTTTCGTCCTTAATTACGTACAAATTTTTAGTTGCGGCACATGCAACAATGCTCTCAATGAGACAATGAGTGTATGCATTGACATCAGGGTCCAAAGACAAAGAAGCGTGTTATGACATAAACGAGAAAAAACAAATAAAGAACAATAAAGACGATAACACACAGATTTACGTGATTCACTAACGGTGTGTTAGCTACGTCCACATGGCAGGATGGAGGAGAGTTTTATTAATGTTGAGGAGTATTACAGAGTTTTCAGATTCAGAGTTCAAATTGTTATGATAGCATAACAAGTAGGGTTAGACTTAAAGAGTTTATATAGTACTCTCTAAGAACTAGTACAGAAAACCTAGAAAACCCCCGCATTGTTACTCGAAGTGGCAATTAAACCGATTTATGGCATTATTCCAACAAAGCGGTTTTCTCTTAAGTACAAGGTGATTACTACAATTTCCAAAGTTTGTTATCTCATTCCACTTCAAGACTAAACATGCCAACTACAAACATCTACCTTCTTCAAAAATTATACGAGTAGAGATTATGTGAATCATCCTTGATAATTGATATGGAAAAAAGTTCCGTAGTATTTAAATATCGGTTTTTCTAATGCGCAAAAGCTGGCCAAAATCATTATAACTTGACTAGATAAAGAAACATGCAAACTTAAATAGAACATTTTGTATTATATATAATCGAATGTATGTTTAGAAATTTACCGGTGTGTGTTTCATTTTATCAAGTAAGCTTGTTGATCCGAAATTGCTGCGGTCTTACGGAGTATTTTAGATTATCCGTAAAATAGTGAAATGGTGAAGGAAACATGTTTATAAATTATAACTATCTCATTAAGGTTTGGAAATTGGCAATTAGTAGAAGTTGAGCTCGATTACTACCTTAAAGTCTCAAACAAGCAATAATCTCAAATTCGTGGTTCGTAAATGCAGGGAACTAATAAGCGATACAAATTGGGTGGTAAAGCTGAGTCATGTTTACAGAGAAGCTAACCAAGAAAGTGACTGGCTAGCAAACCAAGGAGTATACTCAAGTACGACAACAACTATTCTTGATAACCTATCGATGGAGCTTCGTTCTATTGTTCGGGAAGATATTTTTGGGGTGGCTTTACCCCGTATTATTAGTTCTTAGTTTCGGGGTTTCCCTCCTATTGTACCAAAAAAAAAGACTCAAACAACAAGTGACGGGCCAGTAGAATTAGTAGTCCACTGAATTGTACTTCGTAATCCGTATGTCTTGTTAATTTGGGCTTAGTGATGTTGGGCCTACTGTCTGCGAACATCGTTGTTGCAGGCCGAATTAAGTAGTTAGAGTATATTATTACTTGTTTTGTTTTATCGGTTTATCAACACGTTAAGAAATTAATTAGAGAAAGACTTTTTTTTAGAGAAGCACGCCCATTTTATTCACCATTAGAAATCGATACAAGATCGGAAGCAATAGCCCCTAATATAGAATCGGGCAGTACGGGCACCATTCAAACCTACTATCTCATCGAGTAGAATAATGGGAGGAAATGAGTCCTACAATAAGTTGCTCTATTTCCATCTCTCATTGTAAGAATTATTATTTAATTCTCTGTTATGTGGACCTAATTACCGATGTCAGTCACCTTGATTAATAACGGTTAAATATAATGTTCCGGGTTTTTAGTATGAGTAATAGATTAAGTGGACTACGGTTAATGTTTACATGTCATTAACATATCAGGCCCACTTATCTTATTAAGCCCCTCCTGCCACCTCTCTATATAAGCTAATTCATTAATATTAAGAAAACACACATAAAAAAGTGAATTAGAGAATAAGGAAGGCAGGAGAAGACAAAACAATAAGGGTTCATCTTTTATCTTTCTCAAGTGATTTTATTATCAGATCTAATGGCTACATCACGTAAGTACCTCTCAGTAATTATCGCTTTAATCAAGATCCTATAATTTATGTTTACATGTGGTATCAGAGCAGGATTGTGATTACAGTTATAATTCTGATTAATGTTTTGATTATGTTTTTATGAATGAATTTAATGCTTTAATCATGATGTTATAATATTCATTCATAATTGATTGTATACCCTTATGATTGATAACGTATCCTTATATCATGATCGTTTCCGCTCCCCTAATCGAATTATTTCGTTTTATATGATTTATGATGATTATTATATGATTTATGATGATTATTTGCGCTGCCCTAATTCGATTTGTATTGTTTATTATGATTATTGTTTGTGTATGAATGTCGTGTGACCTATATCACGCTCGATCGAGCTAATGCTTCACTCGAATGAGATGGTTTATTCATGATGTTGCTCGATCGAGCTAATGTTTCACTCGATCGAGACCTTTTGTCTTCGATGTTGCTCGATCGAGCTAATGATGTACTCGATCGAGGTCTGCCCGTGTTGGTTCGATACTTAATGTTTGTTTTTCATTGTATGCTCGTATAATATTATGTTATTATGCTTATAGAATTAATTTAAATTATCATATTTTATGTAAGCATACATTCTTATTTTAGATTAATTATATCTTATGTATCGATTAAAGGAGGCCTTCGCATTATGACGAGTTTAAATTCACCACAGTGATTTCATCTCGTACGCGATCAGATCTCATAATGTAATTAAATTGGGCATTCACATTATGTTGATGTTCACCACAGTGGACTCAAATTATGCAGTGAATATCCAACTAAGCATCTAATGGGGTGAAATAACTTGTATTAAGGTTTTACCCGCAGGTAACCTGACATTAAAGTGAAACACTCATTAAAGAGAGTATAGTTGATTATGTAATTAAGCATGCGTAGGTTGTCCACAGATACTGCATTTGCTTAATGAATGTTTATGAGTTACTCATTTAAGTTTCAAGTCTTAGTCATAATTGTTATTGTGTGATAAACTCAAAGCCTAATCTTCTGAGCATTGTTCATAATGCAGTACCGTTGCAAAGCTCTCTCAATAACTGTGTCCAAGCAGTGCCACAACTTGATGGTACTAATTACTCATAATGGAAGGAGCATCTCGAGTTCTATTTAGGTATTCTTGAACTTGATCAGGAGCTTAATGGAACAGCTCCTGCTGAACCAGCTTCTGATGCGAGTAAAGAAGTACTTGATGAGTATAACTGGTGGAACAAATGTGACAGTCTTTGCTTAAAGTTCTTACGACTTACCACTGCACCAAACATTAAGTCCTCCATTTCGGAGACAGGCTGTACTACAGCCAGTAAGTACATGGAAATCATTAAGGAACGCTTTCAGACTACCGATAAAGCGGTAACTGGAAGGCTTATGTCTGAACTTACCACTGCTAAGTATAATGAGAATGTCACCACCATGCAGCAACATGTGTTGCACATGACGAATCTGGCAGCTAAGTTGGGAAAACTGGGCATGAAAGTTGAGGATCCGTTCCTTTCCCAGTTTATAATCAACTCTCTGCCTGATAAGTTTGATGTTTTTCATCTTCATTACAACATGGTTAAAGAAATTTGGAGTGTTAATGAATTGACCAATAAACTGGTTAGGAAGCAGCAAGAATCAAACAGAAAGATGAGGCTGATGCCTCAAGTAAGAATGGTGGTTTACCCCAGGCACATCATATGCTTCATGTAAGCGGGAAATCTAAAGGTAAGTTTAGAAACAGAAAGGGCATTAAGTCAAGCCCTTCTGATAAACTGTTTGCATCTGGCATAAAGAAGGATATTAAGAAGCAGGAAAGTTGCTTTTTCTGTAAGAAACCTGGGCACTTTCAGCAAGACTGCATAAAGCGTAAGAATTGGTTCGAAAAGAAGGGTAAGCCTCTGGCTTTAGTATGTTTAAAATCAAATTATGTTGAAGTTCCTTCTTATACATGGTGGCTAGATACATGCTTTAATGTACATATTTCGAATTCCTTGCAGGGATTCCTTACGACAAGAACCATAAATCCAAATGAGGCCTCCTTATACATGTGGAATAAAAAAAAAAGCCTCAGTAGAAGCCATTGGAAGATTTAGCTTGGAATTAAGCACTGGATTTAAGTTGATTTTGGAGGATACTCTTTATGTTCCCTCCTTCGGACGCAATTTAATTTCAGTTTCTAAGTTAGATAATAATGGTTTTAGATTATGTTTTGGACAAGGTTGTTTCAGTATGTATCAAGACAATATTTTTGTTGGTTCTGCGATTTTAGAAAACGGATTGTATCGAATTTATTTAGATAAATTGTTTTCAGAATCTCTTTGTGTTTCTCATAATGTTTCTCTGCATAATAATGTTGGTTCGAAACGTGGAAGGTCTAATGAAAGTTCCTCCTTCTTGTGGCATAAACGTTTGACCCATATTTCAAGAGAAAGAATGAACATATTGGTTAAAAACAATATGTTACCTTCTCTTGATTTTACGGATTTTGGGACGTGTGTGGAATGCATTAAAGGTAAGCAAACCAAACACACCAAGAAAGGATCCACAAGAAGCACTGCTCTATTAGAAATTATACATGAAGACATTTGTGGTCCATTTGATGTTCCCTCCATGAGCGGAGAGAAATATTTCATCACCTTTATCGATGATTATTCACGTTATTGTTATCTTTACCTTTTGCATAAAAAATCTCAATCAGTAAACGCTTTAGAGGTTTACATTAAGGAGGTGGAAACACAATTGGGAAAGAAAGTGAAAGTCATAAGGTCAGATAGAGGTGGTAAATATTATGGCAAATATGATGAATCAGGACAACATCCTGGTCTCTTTGCAAAACTTCTTGAAAGTTTGGGTATTGTCCCTCAGTACACAAATCTTGTTCTCCATGGATGAATCGTGTAGCTGAGAGGCGTAATCGAACCCTATTAGAGGCTATGAAGACAATGATGAGTAATACCAACTTACCCATGAAGTTGTGGATGCATGCCCTTATGACTGCTGTGTATGTTGGAAACCGGGTCCCCAGTAAGGCAGTTTCAAAGACACCATTTGAACTGTGGAAAGGGTGGAAACCGAGTCTTCAACATTTGCATGTATGGGGAAGCCCATCAGAGGCACGCATTTATAATCCACATGAAAGGAAACTCGATCAAAGAACCATTAGTGGGTTCTTTATCGGCTATCCAGAAAAGTCTAAAGGGTATAGGTTTTACTATCCTACACACAAAACAAGAATTGTGGAAACCGAAAATGCCAAGTTCCTTGAGAATGGCGAAGTTAGTGGGAGTGATCAGGTAAGGGATGTCATAGTCAATGAAGTTCGGGTGGCAATTCCAGCTTCTTTGCCCCCAATTTCAATTGATGAAGTTCCACATAATGATAATGTTGACCCAGTCAAGACTGTGAAACCTAACGTTGATGACCCTCCACTCCTGAATGATAACATTGTCAATTTACCAGTAGGTCATAAGGCTGTCGGCTGCAAGTGGGTCTTTAAGACCAAGCGCGACTCCTTGGGTAATATTGAACGACATAAAGCCAGACTGGTAGCTAAAGGCTTTAATCAGAAAGAAGGCATTGATTATAATGAAACCTTCTCTCCAGTTTCTAAGAAAGATTCATTACGGATCATTTTAGCTTTTGTAGCTCATTTTGACTTAGAGCTACATCAAATGGATGTGAAAACGGAATTCTTGAAAGAGAGTTTGGAAGAAGAAGTCTTCATGGCTCTGCCTGAAGGCTTTATTATTGATGGCAAAGAGGACAAAGTCGGTATATTAAAGAAGTCCATTTATGGACTTAAGCCAGCTTCTCGACAATGGTATATTAAGTTCCATAATACCATTACCTTCTTTGGGTTTCAAGAAAACACTGTTGATCAGTGTATATACCTGAAGATCAGTGGGAGTAAGTTTGCATTTTTGGTCCTATATGTCGATGACATACTTATTGCAAGCAGTGATTTGGGACTATTACGTCAAACTAAAGATTTCCTATCAAGCAACTTTGAGATGAAAGATATGGGAGAGGCGTCCTATGTGATCGAGGTGGAAATATCTCGCGACAGATCACAAAGGACATTAGGGTTGTCTCAGAAAGCCTATATCAGTAAAGTTTTAGAAAGATTTAACATGGTAAAATGTAATCCCAATGATGTTTCTATTCAGAAAGGGGATAAGTTCAGCTTTAATATGTGTCCTAAGACTGAGCTAGAACGAAATACCATGAAAAACTTTCCTTATGCCTCTCTGGTTGGAAGCTTAATGTATGCGCATGTCTGTACAAGACCTGACATAAGTTTTGCAGTAGGTATGTTGGGTCGATATCAGTCCAATCCTGGAATGGGTCATTGGAGTGCGACTAAGAAGGTTTTAAGGTACTTGAAGGGAACAAGGGACAAAATGCTCTCTTATAGACATACTGATCAGCTTGAGGTTATTGGATATGCTGACTCAGATTTTGGAGGATGTGTGGACTCAAGGAAAATCACCTTTGGTTATGTATTTGTTTTAGCTGGGGGAGCAATTTCCTGGAAAAGTGCTAAAAAAACAATTATTGCCTCATCCACTATGGAAGCTGAATTTGTAGCGTGCTTTGAGGCTACTATTCAAGCTTTATGGTTGCGGAATTTTCTTTCAGGGCTTAGCATTATGAATTCTGTTGCAAGGCCGTTGAGAATTTATTGTGATAATACCGCAGCTTGTCTTCTTTTCGAAGAATGACAAGTATTCTAAAGGAATAAAGCACATGGAAATGAAATACTTGTCAGTTAAGGAGGAAGTTCGGAAAAACACTGTGTCAATTGAGCACATTATGACTAGTGCTAATATAGCAGATCCTTTAACTAAGGGATTACCTCCAAAGACATTTTTGAAGCATGCTATTGATATGGGTCTGGAGGATAATCATTAAGGCTTTTCGTTTATGTTTGGATCATACTAGTGCTTTGTAATGATAACACTTATGTTTTGATTAACCGACTTATGTTTTATTGTGATGATGATTTCCGAACAATTTTCTGTATCGTATTATTGTTATTGTATACATTGTTGTTGCACGATTAACATAATCGGTTTTTTTCCTCAAGGACATTATTTGGGGATTATGTTTGCTCCTTGTACAGACTGATTATTCTAAGTGATTGGTCCGTAGTACATGGAAGGACAACTTCTCTTTTATAGTAGTGTCTCCGCCATGACTCAACCAGTTGTTCAGGGATGATCAGGGTAATTAAGATAAACCCATTATGTGTTCATTTAACCGTTTACGCGTCTTATGTTATACTTAAGCGTGACATTATGTTTTGATCAGTAATATGGTCCAAGTGAGAGAATGTAAGAATTATTATTTAATTCTCTGTTATGTGGACCTAATTACCGATGTCAGTCACCTTGATTAATAACGGTTAAATATAATGTTCCGGGTTTTAGTAGGAGTAATAGATTAACATATCAGGCTCACTTATCTTATTAAGCCCCTCCTGCCACCTCTCTATATAAGCAACATCTGTTTGTGTTTTAACCTAATTCATTAATATTAAGAAAACACACATAAAAAAAGTGAATTAGAGAATAAGGAAGGCAGGAGAAGGCAAAACAATAAGGGTTCATCTTTTATCTTTCTCAAGTGATTTTATTATCAGATCTAATGACTACATCACGTAAGTACCTCTCAGTAATTATCACTTTAATCAAGATCCTATAATTTATGTTTATACTCATAACAAAGCTAAACTCAATATGATTGAAACAAGAAACTAAACGAAGATTACTCTTCCAATGTTACCCAGATAATTTAGAGGAGCACAGTTCGACTTCATCATATTAACCAATGCCAAGCAATCGGATTCTATGACGACGTCAGTGAGTCCCATTTGTAGCGCCGTTCTAAGCCCGAATTCCATAGCTCTAGCCTCCGCGATACCCGCCTCCCAATTCTCCTTAATCTGTTGAATTCCTACTCTCCCCACCGAGCCATTGTGATCACGAATTACGACTCCTAGATTCCCGTTTTCCCCATCACCACAGCATCATTGTTAACCTTCTTGAAACCCCTCCCTAGGTGGCTCCCATTTTATTTTGTCCTTCTCCATTCGCCTATGATACGTCTTGAGACCTCATAGCACCTCATTCCAAGCATAACAGTACCCCCAAGCCGTTTCTGTGACTTGTTCCGCTTTTCATCTTGCTCCTCCATGGATCTCCTTGTTCCTTTGGCACCGTACCGCCCATAACACCATAAAAAGCCTACTATGATCTACTCCTCTGCTGCTATGTACCAGGCTCTCTATCAACTCAGCCAAAACGGGAAAACTTGCCCAAGTCTCACCCACCTCGACCCCCGCCTTTGCCCATATCTCCTCTACATACAGGCACCAAATCAGCGCATGCGCGTCACTTTCAATGGACCCCCGAGGGCCCCGATAGAAGAAGCAAGCTGGGTCTGCTTCTTGAGCTCGCCTTTGTATGTTCGAAGCACATGGCAGCGCACCCTTGTAAACACGCTAGATAAAGCTTCTCACTTTGGAGGAACATGAATCTTCCATAAGTTCCGCCACGTACTCGAGACTACACTCGAACTGCCCCCTCCGTCCCTTTGATCTTGCACCCACTGAAGAAAATGATATCCCGTCTTGACTGTATACAGTAACCTGTCTTGATCATTGTTAACGCAAATTACAAAGGGCATATCCGACACAAGCTTAAGACGAGTCAAATATTACCCACACAAATTCTTTAGGCTTGTCTTATTTACCCAAGTAGAGATACTTGACCAGTTAGAAATTTACCGGATTGTTAAACATAGAAGTGACAGAACATGGTCAACAAAACTAGGAGTATATTATATTTAGGAAGGTTACTGTAATCTAATGCCACAAGAAGTTTGATCATTAATGAAAACTCGCATCCAAATCTAAGTTAACATCAAAAGATGATACATATTCATATGACAATTGACAATGACATAAACTCATCGGTTAAAATCTTGAACCAAACATCCCTAAATACCTAAGTCGCTTCGCCATTCGTTTCCTGTTCTATTTCTTCCTTTTTCCTACTCGGAGATTAAAGGTAACCTCATTTCACTTGTCGGGCTAAATGCTCGTTATTCTTTAGATAATGACCTTAAGAAATCACGGTTGCCTGTTTCGTGAAGGGGTAATTCTTGTTTCCTCGGCATTAGTAGACGCTGGGCTTTCTGATGTATCCGAGCTACTGTTCTCTCCATCTCTTTCTTTGTTTGACCATAATTTTGAGAATAACCTCTTGGACATGACCATGCCTCGGACCTTACTAGCTGCTGCTTTGTCCCCGGGATTAGCGCCCGCTAATCGAAGTTTGGCTAGTTCCCCTTTAAGAGCCTTGAGTTCCTCGGTTGTTGGGACGGAATCCCAGTCCTCGTCGGTGTTTGTGGTGGCTGATCTTGAGCTTCCGTGGGATCCACCTGGAAGTGAATTCTTTAAAGGTCCTGAGGAGTTTGGAGTCTGACTTCCTGGGGATGAGGTTGCCGCAGCTCGGGACTGCTCAAAGAAAAGCACCTGGACAACGACGCGCAACGGGAGCCGTTCATTTTGTACGGCATGTGCACAGGCCTCGACCGAAAGCTTTCTGCAATCCATGAGTCTGCAGATTCTTTTCCTGTCACTCTTGCTAATGCCAGGATGTTCCTGTACAGAAAGAGCAGAATTATGTTCAGATTAACCTTGGAGGTTTACATGTCTCAAACTAGACTACAAGTGCTGCACATAGACTAACGTGGCACTCAGGTTAAGGATTTAGATCGGATCACTACGGGTTCAGGACAATTTGAGTGTGCTGTATTGGGTCATTTCAGGTTTGTGTCATTAGCAATGGGTCGTGATATAAGGTTTTTTGTTTCGGTTTTCTCATTTCAGGTCATGTCGAATTCGGGCTACGTCGCCTAAGGGCGGGTCAGCTGTGCCACTATACATGAGTACACGACATACAAGCACACACTGACAAAGTGAACATAGATAGAACCCTTTACCGAACAAAACCAAAGTCCTTGATGATTTTTGGGTTACAGAAAAAAGCAATTTATCTTTACCTTCAAGAACATGTCAATGGCTCGATAGATTCCATCATGAGAAGCTCTTGGAAACCCTGAGACTAGCCCTGCCATGCTGATGAATTTATCTAAAGGTAAATCGGGATCTCGTGAAACTTCAGCCAGGTAGCAATCGACTAGCTGCGCAACCATCTGCTTGGAATCATCTGATAGGAGTATCGGCTTCCTATCCTCTTCGAATTCAATTTCAGCATGAAAAGAATTCTGAACGCTCTCATCCTGCATCACAAATTCCTTAACCAGATTTTCCACCATATCAACATCATATATAGTAGTCTCGCCAGGTGGTGCACGAATCAACAAATCAGCCACTGAAGCCTCATCCAATTGCAACCCAATTCTTCTCAGTAACTCGGTTCTCACCATTTCCCCACACCCTAAGGATATCGATGCCCTTAATAACCTAAGCATAAAACTCGACGACACGCTACCTTTCTCTCTAGGCAGAAGCCCCACAATGGTCTCGACTAACGTTTGATTTTTCGTCAAATCACCTCCTGGGACCATATTACCCTTACTGAAACCCGGCAACTTTTTCGATGCATAGGTTTTCAAGGCTTCACCAATTACTCTGCTAGAAACTCTTCCCTTTGTTTTAATTGTAGCTATGACACGCTTATACAAATCCACATCAAGGTCAGACAAGTCTTCTACCCACCAATCTTCAGGAACCGAGACCGGTTTCCTTACACCATTCTCGGATGAGAGTCTTTTACGGTTGTAAGTATATGACCACTCGACTCTAGATGTATCCATTGACGCTTTGGTTGCTACTGAATCAAGGCAGTGACTAACCACTTTGAGCTCCTCGGAGACTGGAAGTAGGGACTTGGTGGTTTGGAGAACGATAATCGAGTCTTTCCAGCCTCGAAAAATGCTAGAGTTTAGAAAGACATCGATCTTGTATATTAGGTTTCCTTTCTCAACAGTGTCATACATTTCTAAATATTCGGCTGCACAACGAGCTGCAACCACATTGTAGGCATTCAATGTAACAGTCATGCCATAGCAGTACTTGGCACATATCTCAAAAGCAGCGGGTCCACCTGGGATTTCCTCGATGTATATTTCATCCCTGTTCTCCTGACTTGCCATGGCTACCAGCTTCTGTAAACGAGCACTCTTGGACAAAAGTGGAAACTGCAGATAATATTAGCAAATAAGCATCATCTCACAATTTTGAAAATAACAGAAGAAAATTTTTTCTGAAATCTTTTTCAGTTTCATATCCTCGATTCCTCAGATAGTAAAACTTATTACTCAGTTTCATATCCTGGATTCTCAGATTTTAATTTTAACCCAAGTAAATGCTCTGTATTACGTATTCTCTTATTTACTCACGGAAATGAGGAAAGATGGAAAAATGAAGAAAGTCGTACCTTATGCAAACAGAATTTGACATCCACAACATGGACGACTATGTCAGTTGCCAGCTCAGTTGCCACATACCTGAAAACAATTATTCTCGAAGGTTAAACATGTTAAACTCTATTTGCTAATTTGCAGAACTGAGGTCAAGATATACAAGGCCAAACATTTGCCGCAGAAAACAAATAAATTGTTTGTAATTGTCCCTTAATTAGCAAGGATAGACTTAGCTACCGTGAAATGCATCTTCAATTCTTGGTTAAAGCACCTAACGAATATTTTCACATACTTAAGGATAGTGGAAAGCCTAAAAACAAGTTAATATATTTACAGTCTAGATCGTGATAAAATTTAATATTGTTAGATCAGAATGATTAAACAGGTAAGGCAGCTAAAGGAGTGTGAAACACGTAAAATGTCTGCAACATAATGCTGAGAAGTATTATTGCAAGCACAAAAGCGAGAGCTTCAAATGAATGTAATCACAATGTTGAGCGCATAAATAAATTGATTAACAGAGGAGAGCCTCGACAATTTTTAAACAGGTTCGTTGATATGGTTAAAGCCTCAAATCAACATGTAAATATTAGGGAATACCCGTGAGAAGGTTTCAAAACATGTCTACATCACTAATGCCTTAATGACTCCCTTTGCACCACGAAAATTATCTATGATACGAAGTATGTTAAAGAAACTCACAAACAATCAGTGACCTTTTTCGACTCTTGAAGCTCATTCAATGGAGCCAAATGCTCGCTATTTCTTGATTCTATATTTTGATGGAATAATACTCACTGAAGTAGACGTTCTTCCTTTTATTGTGAAGTATTGATGCAGTTTTCATACATCACTTAAAAACTGTATGTGTGGTAAAAAAAAAATACAAGGGTAAGGTTGCGTATATCTGACCCCCTTATCCCGCTACTAGTGGAGACTTAGGTGGGCAATGCTGCTGTTTTTGTTAAAGCGCATTCAATGCCTATGTCACATTATCCCCACAAATGGACTAGTGAAAGGGAACACAAGACAGTTATTCTACAGCGATGAGCAAATTCAATGATCTTTAACCCATACTCAGCAGCTGATAGATAGTAGAAGACTAAACGGGACCACAAGTATACTACTTCAAAGATAAGAATGTCAGCTCAGAACAATCAACATTAATATTTGTTGGTTGGAAACAAGGCTATCTCACACCAGTATCAACGACGACAACACCGCCCGTCCATCGTGTGAGCTGTCTTGTACTCCTTTACGGAAGACATCATTAATTTCATTGTCTACCACTACCCTACTTTTAGAATCCTCTATGTGCACTCCCATTTTGACCTTAAGCACAATAAAAAGTTAAAGACTGTACTAAGCTTACAAGAGGCCGTGGATTAGAACCTATAACCTATTGAACAACACACTTTCTTGTTTCAGACGGTCCAAATCGGTCTGAAATAAAGGCGGGGGTTTTGTGATCATTTTATGGTCAAATGTAACCACAATGGCCTAGCTAGTGTTTCGGCTTATGGTAACTTGTTTTTCAAAAGCTGTCCTATTTTACTGTAAAATGGTCACAAATTCCCCCGTCTTTATTTCAGCCGGATTTTGACCATCTCAATGCAGGAGGCTAATACTAAATCCTGTTTATTAATGTCCTAACCCCACAAAAATGAACCTTAGGAATAGCAAGACATGTCTCAAACTAAAGATCATACAACGATAACGAGTTTACCCCAGTGCCTCAATAGCTCCCGCAAACTCAAGATTATATCCAACAAAAGTAAAACAAATACAGTTACTTCAATCAAACAGTAATACATATTCATACAAACAACAAAATCAACACCAAAAATAATAAGAAGACAACACTAAACCTGATTCGATCACCATCACTCTGAAAAGAATCAGGCTTGGATCCAAGCTTCATAAACTTCATTTTCACTTCTTTTTTTTGTACTTTGTATCAAAACCCTTTTAAAAACTCCCAAATTTATGCAAATCAAAACACAACCCAAAACCCAAAAACAACAATCTAATAAACCCAAAATAAGATAAAGATCAAATAGTATAGTACCAATAAAAAAAAAGATAAAAAAGATGAGTGATGAAGTAGAGAGAGAAAGTAAAAAAAATAAAAGTAAGAGTGAATTTAAGAGTATAATGAGTGTAGTAAAAATGTAATAATAACAACACCAAATGTTATACTTTTGCTACCTTACTTGGTCACACAAGCCCACTAAGACCGGACACATTTGGTTACCCCAAGGAGACATCTTTTTATCAAAAAAATCACTCTTTTTTTTATGTAATTAATAAAAAAAAACTATTTTTTATTAAATTAATCTTTAATTAAGGAAATAAATTGAGAAAACCAAAGAAAGAATATTGAGATTAGCACATTCCTTTACGGTTCTTCTATCTTAATCTCCATGCTCCTAAAAATGATAACATCCCTGCAAAAATATGCATAACAAAGACAAATGGTGGACAATTAGCATCTAATTGTGGACAAACATCACTAATTTCAACAAAGTTGTTGTTTTTCAACACTAAAAAAAGCGTGTAAAACTCAAAACCCAATAATAAAATAAATAAAATCTTTGATTTGGGATCATTTTTGAGGTGGGAATATTCATATATGCACGAAATTCAATGATAAAAACATGTAAATTGATTAAAGATTGAAGCTTTTTTTACTAACCGTTTTTCATAAGGAGGAAATGGGTATTTTTTTTTTTGGTAAAGAAAAGAAAGCAGAAATGAGAGAAACAGAGAAATAAAGTAAAGTAAAACAGAGAAGGCAGAAAAAACAGAGGAAAAAGAAAAGACTAAACTGTTGATATAATGATTAGAATCAGAGGCTATGGTGTGTGATGTGTAGTCACTAAAGTAGTGAGGGAATATTATTTGGAATTTGGATCTAAATTAAATTTAAAATGGGTTAAATTAATTTAGAATTATGGTATTGGAGGGTGATTTATAGTATATGAGTATATGAATGTAGGAGGAAATTAAAAAAAAAAAAAAAGATGGATATAATGAGAATATAATGAAAGATTTAAGGTGAGATTTGTAGGGAGTGTAATAAAAAGGAAAAAATGTGTGTAAAGTAATTGAGTGTATTGGCAAGCACCTAACTTGCAAAAAAAAGCTAGGTAGTCTTGAAGGATTTATGGGTGGTTATATCATTTTCCATCTGTGTGATTACAGTAGGATCAACACCCACCGTCCCCACTAGTATACCACCATTGTACGTAACAACAAATCTTCGACATTCGTTTTTGGCGAATTCTCTTTGGTTCCCGGCCTTGTACGGTGTTTCAGGTGTTCCGTGAGTTAACCAAAAAAAATAATCCTCATCAGACATTGGCCATTCATACTCGATTAAAAAAATTGTGAGTAGACTAGGTAAATGGTTGGTTCAAGTCGGATTTGGATCGGATCACTTCAGGTTGAGTCATTTTCCGATCAATAAGTTATCAAATCAGTTTGGGCTGAGTCGTTTTGGGTTACTTGGGTCATTTCGGGTTAGAATTTTGCCACAACAAAATCATTTGGGTTTATCGGTCATTTCACATCATTTTGAGTCACACGTTTTGGGTCACTTTCGTACTCGGTCAGCTTTATGGAGTCGGGTAAGCTTTACAAGGTCTAGTTGTAAAAGGTCACAAACTTGTGATGCTCATAATCAAGATTTGTTATTCCTTTTAATATCTGGAAATGTTTTGTTTGATTAAGTTGCTCCCTCCATCCAAATGGATAGCTATTTATTATTTTTTTTTTTACAAAAAGTTAAGGTATGTGAATTGACCAATAAACTAAATAAATTATGGCCACTTGTATAGTTGCATATACTAGAGTATTAAGCCACTTATTTAATATTGCCCAAACATAAACATGTAACTATTAACTGGGATGGATTGAGTATTTTAGTAGGGTACAATAAATGCGGGGATTGCCTTTTTTTTTACAAAGGTAAACCTTAATATTAAAAGAAACCAGTTACTGTACAAACAAAGGAGTACATGTTTAATATATGGTGTTACGTATTAGTCCTTCGATTCACAATTAGTAATGAAGTAATGCGATAATTGGCTAACTATTTCAAATTGATTAAAGTTAGACCTTAAAGTCAACAATAATATACCCAACTCCTCATAAAACTCTCTCTCTCTAAAGTCTCTCTCTAAAAATCCCCAAAACAATCCCCAAAAAACCCTCACTTTTTGCTCCACTACAGCCGCCACCCTCCCATCTCTCCTTCCCTACTTCAATCCTTTCGCCGGAGATGAGCCTATGTCTTGGCCCATCTCCGGCGAACCTTCATTTCCCCACCATTTAGCACACTCTTCTCCGAGTTTTGTTCCGTCTCGACGTGCTACAACCCGACTCGCCATGATTTAGATCGTCGTTTGAGCTTTACAGCGTTCCTCCATCTGGTCTTTTTGTGGTTCGTTAATCAGTTTCTAGTGTTCCGAGCGCCGCTTGTTCCTGCACCACCGTCGCCGCCGCTGTCTCCTGTGCCATCTCCGATGGGCTTATCAAGAAGGTGTTCCCCTTTCCCTCGCCCCTTCCCCCACCTTCGAAGATAAGTCTTTCGGTCCTACAATGTGGTCCTCTAAGATGTTGTGTCCTTGTTGTTGTTTTCATGTATGTCTTTCCCTTGGTGTCTTTGCATGCTCGAACCCGGTGTTCCTCTTTCCCCTCGCCCCCTTCCCCCACCGGTTTCGTCTATGCATGTCCGTCTCGGGGTTGTTCTTTCTTTGCATGTCGTCTTTTGTGGTCTTTTGTGGGTCATTGGGCATTGTCGGTCGGTTCGGGGTCGGGTAGTGGTTCGGTCTGTCTTTTTTCTTTTATCCGGTCTGTATTTTAGGCCTTGATGGTGTGGCGCTGGAGGTTCACTGGGTTTGGTCTCAGTCTTGTGTTTTCAAAGGGTGTTTCTTACTGGGTGGGACATTAGTTGGTTAGAGTGTGTTAATTTGTGTGGTCATGTCGGTTGGATTGTATGTGTAGGGATTGATTTGTGGTGTTGGGTGGTTTGAATGTGGTGGTTCCTCATCAATCTATATTCAGTGTCTTCAATTAGTTTTAGTTATTTTGTTGTTTCTAATAATATCTCAGATAAATAATTACTCCTCCGGGGGGATGTGTTGCTCGGGCCCTATAGGTGTCATAGCTTCCCCGCTTTGGAACAAGGGACTCTTAAAGGCGCCATCGCTGATAATATTGACTTTGACCTTTATTGGTTTTACGGTAAATCTGTTGTCGAAGTCTTTGGTTGGGAATTTGGTTGGGAGGAGCTCTTTATTTCTTCTTACTGTATTACTGGGCTTCTTGGGCTGGTCTTTGGACTGTAAGGATCGATCACCACGGTGTAGGAGAATCCTCTCCGCTGAAAGCAAGCTTGTTTGGCTCGCTCTTCTCCTTTTATTTCTACGCACTTGTGGCGTAAGTGCACATGGTACGATTCATTGGCCTATGGAAGTTATTAGTAATGCCGGTGATTTAGATGATGTTGCTCGGGGCCGATCTTCTTTCTTTATCCAGCAGACGGATGTCATCAGATGTAACGCTAATCATGCAGTGGCGCTAGTCCTATTAGGTTTATTATATGTTTTTATGTTGTATTTATCTAGATGTAACTATGGCTTTAAAAGTCAAGATATTATGTAGCTACGTCACTTTACTGCTGCCGGAAAAAAAAAAAAAAAAAAAAAAAAAAAAAAAAAAAAAAAAAAAAACTTATAATTTTATAAATCTAGTTTATAAAAGTGAAAATCTAAATAAGATATGTTTATTTAGACTTAATTTTTCTGAATGTTTATAAACTGAATTTATATGATCAGTATTTTTATGAACAAATTATAACTTGAGTTTTATGATAAAAAAAATTGTTTTATAATTTAACACCCATTTACTTTTACGTACTCCCTCCATTCATATCATATGTTTGATATAGGCAAAGGACCATCAACCATGGTTATCATCATTCAATAATGGGTAAGTTACTTGTAAAACGTTTACAACAAAATTATGGTTTTCGGGTTCAAGTCTTGAGAATGTATTAGTATTAAAACTCATGAGGGAGTGCTTTTTCGTTTCAGTGATCCAATTCGACTAGAATCCGAATAAATCGGACGGTATGTGCCACTACAAGAAATCTTGTTTCAGGCGACTGTATTAAGGCGACTGATACTAGTAGTCGCCAATTTAGCAACTGAAAATATATTCGGGCGACCGAAAATAGTCGCCAAATTGGCGACTGAATCAATAATACAAGATTATATATAAAAACTCGGGCGACTGAAATCAGTCGCCAAATTAGCGACTGAAAAAGCCTTTTGGCGACTGATTTCAGTCGCCAATTTGGCGACTACCAAATTCAGTCGCCAATTTGTGTATTATTCCAGAACAACAGAAACTCATCCGCATTCATCCGCTTTCTTCATTTTTCTTCAAACCCGAAAAAACCCCAACTACAAAGTCGCCACCACCACTACTCCACTCCCTCAACCACCACTCCGACCACCACTCCGACACTAGCTCCACCGGATCTTTGTGCTCTCCTTCTTCTTGTGTTGCTTTGTTTGTTCTAATTGGTGAAGATATATTTGTTCTAATTTCAATCCTTCAATTAATTTAGTTTGTTTGTTTAATTTGTGATTCCTACTTGTATTTAGTTTATTTTATATGTTTATATAAACATTTGTGATGATTATTGGTTTAGATGTTAAATGTTTGTTGTAATTTGAATCTTTAGATTAATTGGGGGGTTTTTGATTAGTGGTAGTGTTGTTGATATTCTTAGTGTTGTTAGTATTAATTTTGTTGGTATTGTTAATATTGATTTGGGTTAGTGTTGTTAGTAATGGGGTTTTGATAATTTTCATGATTTGGGTTAGTGTTGGTAGTATAGGGGTTTTGGTTAGTGTTTTTTTATTAGTTTTAGTATGTTAATAATATTAGTGTTATTAGTATTATTTTGTTAGTATTGATGATTTTGATTTGTGTTAGTGTATTTCGTATTAAGGTTTTGATAAATATGATTGTTTGTGTTAGTGTTGTTAATATTTGGGGTTTTGATTAGTTTTAGTATTTTTTGTACTTGTTGTGTTGGTTAATGTTTAGATTAAAATGAAGAGATTGAAGCGTACATGGATGTACGAAGAAAGACTTGATAAGAAAAGACGTCCTACCGCTAGATTTATAAAGGGGGTTGCCGAGTTTATTGAATTTGCTAAACAACAAGACGAGTATGATTTAGTAGTAAAGAAACTTAGGTGCCCTTGTATTAAATGCAAAAACATGAAATATCTACATGACATTGAGGTTCAAGAACATCTTTATACAAACGGGTTTTGTCCAAACTACTACAATTGGATTTCTCATGGAGAATCATTTTTTTCACTTCCCGAACAATCTGAAATCCCACAAAATGAGAACTCATATAGAGATATGGTAGTTGATGCATTTGAGTCTAATATTTTCAATAATGATCATATACCAATGAGTGAAAAAGAATCACACCCACAAGCAAAATTTTTTTTTGATATGTTGAAGGCGAGTGAAAAACCATTATATGAAGGGAGCAAAATGTCATTGTTAGAAGCCGCCTCTAGGATAGTAACTTTGAAATGTGAGTACAATTTGCCATTTACTTGTGTTGATGGCATTGCTTCTTTGATTGAGGATGTTATCCCCGGTAATAATGTCATGACCCGATCATTCTACAATACCAAAAAAGTAGTGAAAGGTCTACAACTTCCGCATTACAAGATTGATGCATGTCCCGATGGATGTATGCTCTTTTGGAAGGATGATGCTTTGCTTGACAAGTGTAGTAAATGTGAAAAGGCTAGATATAAGACAATTGAGGGAAGTATTGTCTTGAAGGGTAAAAAGGGAAAAAATGAAAAAAAAGAGAGGTGAAAAGAGTAAGAAACCAATACCCGAAAATCCCGTAACTTACTTTCCTCTAGCTCCTAGACTTCAAAGAATGTTTGCTACCAAAAACATTGCCGAGCAAATGAGATGGCACAAGGAAAATCCTCGTACTCCGGGAAAGATGTGTCATCCGAGTGATGGAGAGGAATGGAAGCGGTTTGATATGCTTTACCCCGACTTTGCTGAGGAACCCCGTAATGTGCGACTTGGCCTTTGTACGGATGGTTTTGCTCCATTTGACCAGTTTGGTAGAAAGTACTCTTCTTGGCCCGTAATGGTCACTCCATACAACTTACCACCTTGGTTATGTATGAAAAAACAATTCATCTTCTTGTCCCTAATTATTCCTGGTCCTGATAATCCAAAAACCGCCTTAGATGTTTATTTGCAACCTTTAGTGGAAGAATTGAAAGAATTGTGGGAAGTAGGTGTGCAAACATATGATGTGTCTTTAAAGCAAAATTTTCAACTAAGAGCTTCATTGTTGTGGACCATTAATGATTTTCCCGCCTACGATATGCTATCTGGATGGTCTACCGCGGGAAAAAAGGCATGTCCTTGTTGCATGTACCAAAGCAAAGCTTTTTCGCTACCTTGTTCCAAAAAAGTGAGTTGGTTTGATTGTCATAGACAATTCTTACCGGAGGGGCATGCCTTTATGAGCAACAAAAAGGCTTTCAAAAAAGGTAAAGTGGAGCGGAATCATGCTTTAGATCGACTTCCGGGGGATAAGGTGTGGGATATGGTTTGTGATTTGTCACGTACTATTGATTGTACTAAAGCAGAGACGGATGAGCTGAAGAAGAAGAAAATTGGTTGGTTTAAAAGAAGCATTTTTTGGGATCTTCCTTATTGGAAGACGATGTTAATTAGGCACAATTTGGATGTAATGCATATAGAAAAGAATTTCTTTGAGCAACTGATTCACACGATTATGGATGTAAAGGGAAAGACTTGTGATACTGTTAAATCACGAGAAGATTTGAAGACAATTTGCCATCGTCCCAAACTTCACATTCGTAGCGATGAGTCTAAGCCAAAATCTATTTTTACACTTGACAAAGCTCAAAGGAAGGTATTATGTGAGTGGTTAAGAAAGTTAAAATTTCCTGACGGATATGCATCCGATTTTAGTCGATGTGTTGATATGAAGGAGCTAAAGTTGCAAGGCTTGAAAAGTCATGATTGTCATATCTTCATGAAACGATTATTACCTGTATCTTTGAGACATCTCCTCCCCACTCCTGTGTGGAATGCAATTGTTGAGATAAGTCAATTTTTTCGAGATTTATGTTCGTCTTCAATATGTGTTGATGACATGATTCGTCTTGACAATGTTTATATTTTGTAGGATTCCTTTTTGGCCGAGAAAGTTAGGCAACCCGACAAGACCGATAACGAGATTTGGTTCGACTTGGTAAAGGGTTTCAAGAAGGGGAATGTCTACGGGATTGGGTCGGCAAAGGACGTATTTTACGAAACTCCAAGGTGAAGAATGTCGTCCACCTCAAAACAAACCTACGAGCCGGGAGTCGTGGGAAAACTCCAAGCCCAACTCAACGAAGAAAGAAGAAAAAACGCGGAAAGGGATGAGGAATTAAGGATAATGAAAGAAAAATTCAAGGCATGGGAAAGCAGGTTCGACAACTGCAACCAAGGTCCGCCTCCCTTTCGGCGGGATTATGATGAAGGCAATGGAGGTGGTGGACTGCAAGCCGAACCCAATATGACCCTTGGCTTCTGATATTAGTTTAGACTCTTGTGACTTTAGCTTGTTTAAACTTGATTTGTTAACGTTTAAGAAGATTTGTAAACTTGAAACAATTTTCTTGATCTATATGAGTATGTTGGTTTCACATCGTGTTGTTGTAATTGTGTGAAATTATGGTTGTTTTCTAGTATACTTGCAGGTTTGGTTTGGTAACGAAATGGCAGGATGAAAACAGAATTTTTCTTGCAATATCACAGGTTTTTTGGCGATTGAAATGTTCATTTGGCGACTACTTTCAGTCGCCAAATCTCCTGTATTTTTGCAAAAATAAAAGGCCTTTTGGCGACTGAAATCAGTCGCCAAATTGGCGACTGAAGGCTAAAGTAGTCGCCAAATGGGCGACTGATGGCGACTGATTTCAGTCGCCAAATTGACGACTACAACACCTTTCAGTCGCCAATTTTGGCAATTGGTTTCAGTCGCCATTTCAGCATTTTGGCGACTCTTTTTTCAGTCGCCAAATTTGGCGACTGAATTTAGTCGCCCGAATGTTTTTTGGCGACTAATGACTGCGACTGGTTCTTTCAGTCGCCAAATTCATTTTAGCGACTGAAATTAGTCGCCAATATCAGTCGCCTGAATGTTGTTTTCTTGTAGTGTGCGGTGGTGCTACTCCGCAACCACGACGCTACACCGCGCCATCTCGAGCACCATCACCACATCGCAACTTGCGGTCCCAAGCCAAACCGTCGGGTCTGACACCATTTGTTGAGTCCTCCGCAGCGGGATTATAGAATTAGGTGCATGAGACCGGTCCACAAGCAAGTGAGGTTCCATCCTAAAACCGGTGTTAGGAGGAGTAACCCTGTTAGGCCTTATTCTTTTCGGCTGAAATGAGTTGAACTGAGTTAAATGGGGGTGAGCTTAATTGAACTAAATTGAATGGAGGCGAGTTGAAGTGAATGAAGTTGAAATAAGACTTAATTTTGTGAATAAATAAGTTGAATAGAACCGGGTAAAACTAAACTAAAGTGTGTTGAATGAAGTCGAGCTGAAATAAAAAGAACTGAAATTAAGCAGGAAAGAACATGACCTTACTTATAAACTAGTCCATTCACTCATATTTTACTAATGTGAAGTAATATCCCTCACACATATGAAAAGAGACCTTAACAATATGCATAAAAAACAATAAGCATTTCGAACTCATCTACATATTACTTTTATGTCCTCTCATATAAATGTGTAGTTGGTGGGAGTTATTTAAGTGAAAATAATATTACCGTAAGAATTAGAGAGTAATATTGCTTTGTAATGGCTTTTGTAAGTGCTTGTAAATTGCTTGGTTCATCTGTCATTTTTTTTCAATTGTTCATCTTATTCATCACAATAGGTATTTATACACAAGCACGGTGACAACTCAAAAGTCAGCACTAATACACTCAATTATGACAATTCATGTATCATAATTTCATATAAATTCATACTCTCTTACTATTTCTTATAATTACAATAACAATTGAATAAAACCATTGTACACAAAAAGTGATTAACTTAATTACTTGAGATTCTAGACTAACATCCTTAATCCTTATTATAGTTATTATAGAATATAGTTATACTTTGTGATTATAATGGAAGAATCACAAGGAGTATATACTTTTGGTTAATATACGTAGGAAAAATATATAAAGTGTAAAAATGGGCACGCCAATCTGACAGGGTTAACATGGATGCTCCCTTGCACAAATACAAAACCTCGTTCATTTGCCTTTGGTTTTAATTATGCAAAGGAAGCTGGAAATCACTCACACAGTCACACTATATAAACGACCCATCTCTCTCTTCCTTTGTTTTTTTACTGCTGGCATTCATTTCCTTTCTCATATTCCTCCATTTATTTTAGGAACCAAAGTCATTGTACCATTCGTTTTTTGCAGGAACTTGTCTCTCCTATATTTTGCTCCATTATTTAATTGTATCCATCTTTTGCTTTTTATCTTTGGCTAAAACGTAAACTGACTTAAATTTGGAAATTATCTCTTCCTACCCGATTACCAGTACCACTCTAGTTTCCCGGCCAAAAAGAGTGATCTCACCGTCATTCTCATTTGTGACGGGTATATTTGTCGCAAGCTTGCGACGGTTCAAATACTATCCATATGGGTAGATAAGAAAAAAGCTAAGTGTCAAAGGAGTAGCATTCTGTTTTGTCTTATCTACCAGCATGAGTAGTATTTGACCCGTCGCAAGCTTGTGTCGGATATACCTGTTACAAAGGAGACTTATTGAATTTGGAAATTACTTCTTCATATATTGTTTTGAAAAAGTTGCTAGCAAATATGTTGAGACCATTTTTAGATTAGTATTGTTGATAATGTCTTAACACAAATTAATCTCATGTGTTTATATAATGTGTGCTTCTTAAGTTTTAATCTTATAGTGATGAATGTTTCATTTGCTAAATCAAGATATCCAAGAGTGATCAAGATGAAAATTGTCATTAATTAGTGTGTCATGCTGTTGTAATTGAGATCGTTCTACTAGTATAAGTGCAAAGTGCTTCAAAATCCATTGTGAATTCCACAGTGAATTCTGACCCGTCATTTGAAAGAAAAAAATATTGAAAATCTTTTAATCTTTCATATGCTTTGTAAATCGTCTAAGGCAATGCCTTATGAAGATAATTATGTCTTGCACAAGATTCTTCTTGTTGGAAAAGATTTAATTTAAATGGGTTGTTTACTTTTTTTAAAAAAAATTGGCAAAATTTATGGTTCCCATAAACTTAACCAAATTTGCTCATTTCTTGATGAAAATTCTTACCCATTTCTGAAAAATGCAAGCTATTTTCTTACACTAGTAAACTTACTTCTTGAGGAAGAAGACGGTTTACTTGGGCAAGAAACCGTCCATGTTGTAGTGTTGATCAAGTCTTTTGATTAATATTATAATATAGACTATGTTTTGTTTTGTGTGTGTGTTTATGATGATTAAGTATTCTACCTAGACATTATAAATACCCATCATACTTCACATTTTCTAGTGTGCAAAAATTATCAACTTGAGTCTTAACTTTCAAATCTTTTCAAGTGTTGAAAACAAGAAACTGACTTTGATTTTAAAGCTTGCAAAACCGTTTATCATTCTTACTTTAAATCTTTTGCAAAATCTTTTAAGTCTTTTTCTTTTGGGTTAGTTCGTTGCACGATGCCCTTATCTAGTTCTATGATCTCGTGTTAGTACTTGATTGTTTTCTCCACCGTTCATTTTGTGAGCAAATTGAAAAACACAAGTCTTGTAACAAACGAGTAGAACAAGTATTAAGATGGAGTTATCTTGAGCAACTAGCAACTCGAGAGAGTTGGGGAAGTCTCTTGGCGGAGTAGCCTTGAGCAATTAGCAACCGGAGTAGGTTGAGGAAGTCTCTTAGCGGAGTATATTTGAGCACAAGTCTTATTGCGGAGTAACATTCAGCAAATAGCAACCGGAGTAGGTTGGGTAGTTGTTTTATTATTCGGGGTCTTTTGTTGTATGAGTATACTTCAAAGATGTTTAATAAGATTACGTTGGACGTAGGTCGCGAAATAGTGACCCAACCAATTTAGAAAACATTCTTGAGTTTTGTCTATTTCGTTTTTATATTTCCGATGCACTCTGAATTTACTGTTGATTCCACTATGGTATTTGTTTGCTGAATCGTTGTTGTGTACTTCTAACTTTCTAGTTCTAAATATCAACTTCTCCTTTCATCTAAGTTTTGTCTAAGTGACCAAAGAGTTTAAGAGAAGTTTTTAATTGCCTTTGTGCCCTGCCCGTGCTTCGCCCGCCCTCTAAAAGGCTGCTGAGGCATGACCCTCGTCGTACTGGTTCGGGCCACCGTCGTGGTGGTCGTATTTTTACCATTTTAATTTAAAATAATTCAGAAGAATATGCAAAATCGTCGTGTTTGGGCGTCTGGTCGGGCCAGCCCATCGTGCCTCGGGTCGTGTCATGTGGAGGCACTAAAAATCCCAATCTTTTGCATCGTGTCCTGCCCTAACCCACTGTGTCGTGCCCGGATTGGGGGGTTACAGTTCAACAGGCTCGTGCTGACTGTGCCACCCGACAGGCCCAGGGCACAAATGTTTTCTCACTCTTTCATGACCATTTGCATTGAATAAGAAGTTATAACCAAACCTGCCACTTTATGACGTTAACATTTTATTTATATGATAATGTTACTACATTTAGATTATTGAATTGGGGTTTTAAAACCACATCATAGTAAACGTGGCTATGCAAATATTGGAATTGATCCATATTATTAAGCTCGTTTTTTTATATTAAATTTCTGCTCAAAATACCTAAATAGCTAGATTGGTGATTTTGAGTTAAAGTTGTTGAGCCACTTAGCGATTTTAGTAATATGTTTTAGACATTTAAAATAGAGCAAGGTTGTTGGATCTTAGTGACTATAAGCTTAAAAAATATTCTAAAAATAAATGGAGGAAATTCATTAAGTAACTAAGTGGTTTTGGGAATCAATTAATAATAAAAAAAAAATAAGTAAGAGAGCAAATAATTAATTAACTCGATAATAATAGAACAAATTATTTTTATATGCTTTTACCCTAAATTTTCAAGTGACTAAGCATTCAGCAGTCAGCACCTTACCTTGTTTACCGTTTAAATCTTAACTTTAATTTTTATTGTAATAACTTCCGATTACTTGATACTCGTGAATAATTGTATACTTGAATCATTTCTAATACTTAAACTTTTGAATTTGTTTTTTTTTTTTTGTGATATTAATTCAAAAAATAAAACTCATGATCAAATAGACAAAGGATTCTAATGCATTGTTATAATCTAGATGATATTTTTTTCCCCTTTTATTTCATTTGCTTCTAGTTCAGTCAAGGCTAAGGGTCGAAATATTATTCGGGATGTGCTTTTTCACATACAGATTTTACTCTTTCACATAGGTCTTTTACGACTTTACCCTTGTCACTTTTTTCCCTCACTCACTCAATTGTTTTTTTTTTCATACAGATTTTACTCTTTCACATAGGTCTTTTACGACTTTACCCTTGTCACTTTTTTCCCTCACTCACTCAATTGTTTTTTTTTTCATTCTCCCTCCCTTCACCTTCCGGCAATCCGGCGGCCCACCCTCCGGCAACTCCCCCTTCGACGACCACCATCCTCTTCTCCGGCGACCATTATCCCTTCTCCCCCGCTCCTCCCCGCTCCACCCACCATCCGGGGTACCCTAACCCACATCTCCTCTCCCACACTAAAATTCCTAACTCATTGGTAAATGGCAATAGTGATGTCTCTCCACTCTCCACCCACAAACTATATGATATGATAGTTAAAATCATAAATAGTACAGAGTTGCAGTAACGCATTGCAATAGTGATCTCTTCTAATAGCAAACAACATATCCAAAATGATGAGCAACTCGTTATACGCACATGGCTTATGATTTATGAATCAGTATCTTTGATAATATGATGCAAAACACAAATTTTTTGATCTTGTAAATATCTTTCTATTCCAATTTTCTTCTTGATTACAAAAATTAATTCCAGTATAGTTTATAGGTAACATTTTCCAGAAAGAAAAAAAAACTTTGGTTTGTTTCCTATTAATTACTCATCTTTAAACCCTAATTATTTCAACAAAACATACTAATGATTGCTAAACAACAAATTACGTCACTAATTGGACAATTATAATCTATTGTTCAAGTTTTTAGAACATTTTGATTCGATTTTTAAGGAAAATGATAAGTATAAGACTTAGTTTGTCTATCTTTAAGAAAATGGTAGGATAAGGAAAGTTTATGAAAAACTGTATATGAAAGATTAAAATTCGTATGTGAAAAAGTAATTCCGTATTATTCTTAACGTATTAATGGCCTGTATTTAAATTTAGGATTAATAAAGGTGGATCAAATAGTATAAATTCTAATATATTATCTTGATTGTTAGAGAAAACGATCTAATCTAGTTTAATTAAGAAAATTGAGATAAACTTAATCTAAAATAACATATTAAATGAAATATTAATATTAATTGATTATATATGAAATGTTAAACGGAGTAATTAGAAACATAATAAATGAAATAGTACTATTAACTAGGGTTGAGCAAAACCGGTTATCCGCTCCGGTTTTGCAAACCGGAGCGGATAACCGGTTTTAAAAATCATTTTTTTTCAAAACCGGATCCGAACCGGATTTTTTCGGTTAATCGGTTTTTTAAAAATTTTAAAACCGAAACCGAAAACCGGTTTATCCGCACCGGTTTTCATAACCGGTTTTTCATCTTTTTAGGTAATAACCCTATTTTAGTTCAACTTATTTATTGATTTGTTGACTTACTTTTTTACTAATTTATGGAAACTTGAAAAATGAAATGGGGATTTGAGATTTTTGTTGTTTGAACCGACTGTTTGCTTGAAAAATTGAGTTTTTTTTTTTAAAATAAATAAATAAACCGGTTCATAAACCGGTACCCGCTTTGAATTTTCTATGAACCGAATCCGCTCTGGTTTTTCATAAAAAAATCCGGTTCGGTTAACCGAACCGAAAAAAACCCGAATATCCGGAGTCCATTTTTCGGTTTTCGGTTCGGTTTCGGTTAAAATATTTGGTTCGGACTTTTTTGCTCAGCCCTACTATTAACTGATTAGAGTAATTAAAAAATAAAGATAATCCGAATTCCAACACCAAAGTTGAACATACGGAGTATGACATAACTACATTGGAAGGTTTTTCTTGGACAGATATATCCGTCAAAATTCACAAGTTTCAAATGAGTCAAGTAATTTTCACTTAGGTTGATAAAATAAGTTTAGATTATCACAAATAACTTTTTTTTATACATGTGCGTAATATATAACCTGTTACTAACTTATCACCCATATTCCTGATTGGGTACGTACGTAAGGAATCATAAAGATGAGCAGCATAGTACAGAGGTCGGATCGGAGAATATGTAGGAATCATAGAGACGATGGAGTTTGAGTGATGTGGGCGTCACATGGTCTACACGTCGCTCACCGCCCTCCACCTCCATTACTACTCTTTTTTCTTTTACTTCAATTCTACTCATTATATCTCGTCTTGCTTTTACAGTTTCACTTTTACCATTTTAGTTTTACTTGACTAAAACGGTCATATTCGGCACTCATCCATCCTTTGCATTAATTATGTCTTTCAATGAAACGAGAAGGAAGACTAAAGTGAATTTTAGTTCGTATAAGCGGGTCATATGTGGGTCAATAATTATCGGGTTAATTATTGGATCAAGTTAATTTTGGATCGGGTCACTCCAGGACTGGTCATTTCAGATCGGGTCATTCTAGGTCGTTTGAGTTAAGATTTTGCTTAAAATAAGTCATTTCAGATCAGGTCACTCACAGGTCGGGTTAGTTCGGGTCTTTCAGACAAGTTTGAAAAACAATTTTTGGATCACTTTCGAATCTCAGCCAACATTATCACGTTAGGTCATTCGTATCAGGTTACCTTTGCCATGTCTAGGGACAACCTATTCTCATACAAATGTGCAACTTCCACTTATAAGTAAACCAACCAATTTAGATGTGAATGTGTCAATAGGTCCAACACCCTTTGTTTATGACTTTATTCATACTTAATGCATGCAGAAAATTAAACTTACTTATGATCAAGGGAGTATAGATTGATTGAGTAACGAAAGAAGAATAATATGGTGGTTAAATAAAAGCAAGAAAATGGAATGTTAGTTGAAGGAAACACTAGGTAAAGTTATGGTGCTTTAACAAACAATGGTAGCTACACAACTTAACTCATGTATAGCTTTATGTGTTCAGCATTAAACATGGAATATTTAAGTAAATAAAATAATATAGTACGAGTTTATTTGAATGGACATAAAGGAATATAAAAGATATAAGTACATGTCAAAAATAATGTCCATTATTTTATGTCAAATTGTATATAGAGAGTACATGGGTTGATGGATACATTAGAGTTTTGGCCTAATGCTACAATTTCCCGACATTGCGGCCTACATACCACTTCCATTTTTGCTTGGCTTTATTTGTACATCTTTTTTATTTTGTTGACGTTGCTCAATTGCGGCCGCATTAACTTATTTTTCCATTATGATAGGAAGATAATATCGTTTATTTTCAATGTCATTTTCTCTTCTTCTTCTTTTTGATCCCTTGTTGATTCATGAGGTTGATCTTATCGTGCATGTATATATGCTTGTGGGGATTAATAGAGAGCAAAAGATACATGAGTCCAATGAAGTAATGCTTGTTTAGTTGACAATGAAAGATGTATTGCACTCGTTGTTCGATATCAACAAACTGATAGATGAACTATTTCAACTACTTCCTCCCTTCAACTCCACTCTACCACTTTTATTTTTGCACACTATTCATGAGTCGTCATCTAATTGCAATTTTCTCTCAATATATAAGTGAAAATATATTCATGTGTGATCTTGTTTGATTCGTCTTTACGAGTACATTATTAATATCCAACTTTTATAATTTTTGCAAACACGTAGCTAACGATATTTACCGCGTAAAACACGTCTCGGCAAACGTGAAAAAATAATTTGGTAGAGTGGAGTTGAATGGAGTAAGTAAAATATTAAGGTTATGGTTGAGCTTCAACTATAATGTTTATATTCTATTATCTCCCCTTACTCGAAAGCCCTCATACCATGTGTTCAGTTTCGACTTCGTGAATTTCCTTTGGTCACACTACCTCTAATACCACGATAGATGAACTATCTCAAAAAAACCTTAGGGTTATGGTTGAGCCTAATATATTATAATTATATTTTATTACAAACTAGTTAATCTAAACCAGTTTAGGCCATGTGCAATACATGCACGAATTATACATTTTCTAATTTAAAAAATTACTTATATAAAATATGCACCCATTCATAGTTCACATTTCTTATCATTGTATTTTATTTTAATAAAAAAAGTTGAAACTTAAAATTAATCAGCATAATTGAATAATTATCTAAAATTTATTTTAATGAAAATATGTTTATATTATAAAACTAAATTTATGTTCTCTATTTTTTTGTCTCAATTAATAATAGTGTTTTACCGTTTTTTTTGCACGACAGGTCAAGTCATCATCTGATAATAATATCAATAAAAGATTTAGTAATTTATAGTTTTATATAGTTTTTATTTATTATATTTATAGTATAAGAGTGCAGTGAAAATTATATAATTTGATGAAAAGACAAATTTAAAAGAAAAGATAACAATTTAGAAAGAAATTTTAATTATCAGTTTCCCTTTTTTAGTGGATGAACTCAACTAACATTTGTTTTTTTATCTAAGTTAATGAAGGTTGGAGGGCATTAGAGTTTTTTTTTCCAAAATGGGGTTCATAATAAAACAAATTAACAAAATGGGTGTTTTTCCAAAGTTATTACCCAAAACGGGTCCACGTCAGCCCGAAGCTAGGTTTGGAACAAAGTCGCTCTCCCGCTAAGCGACTAGGTATCAATATACACTATTTGAAAAAGAAAAAACAAAATTGTGGTCGCTTCCCCGGACAGCGACTTGCTACAGTAAATTTTTTTGTTTTTTTTTGTTTTGCAATTTCACTCTGCAAAATCAATCCAAGTCGGTCTCCGGCTGAGAGACTTTGTCCCAAACTCAGTTATTTTATATAATTTTTTACTTATTTACAAGTTGTTAAAGTCGCTGAGGGGGGAGCGACTTTACTTCAAGTCGTCCTCCGACTGAGCGACTTTAAAACTTAATCCAGTTTCGTCAAAACCGATCCTACGTGGACCCATTTTTGATAATTAGTTTGAAAGAAAACCCACTTTGCTAATTAGTTTGTTGTTGGACCTATTTTTGAAAAATTCTTTTAGGCCATGTTCTTTTCGGCTGAAATGAACTGAATTGAGTTAAATGGAGGTGAGCTTAATTTAACTAAATTAAATGGAGTCGAGTTGAAGTGAATAGAATTGAAATAAGAGTTAATTTTGTGAATAGATGAGTAGAATAGAACCGGCTAAAACTAAAGTAAAGTGTGTTGAATAAAGTCGAACTGAAAATAAGCCAGAAAAAACATGACCTCTATATAATAATATAACTAGTTTTGAATCCCGTGCAGTGCACGAGTTAGCTTTGAAGATTATCAAATTCTAAATGATTTGTACACTTCAGAGAAATTAGTAGTACTCGATCATATGATGAAAGCAACGGTTATTATGACGTGTGCCTTAGGGTACGCACTAATAGCCTAAATGAGGTAGTATCTTTCATTGTATAATTTGGATTCTTTCACATTTCTCCTTTTATTCATTTGCTCTCAATGGCTAAATATTATTTTGCGACACATTAATGGTAAATTATTTGATAAAGTGCAGGATGAAAAATGATTTAAAATCTTTATATAAAAAAAGTTAGAAAGTTATTATTACTCATGGCTCAAATTATCCACATATTTTGTTGGAATGTTGAACTACTAGAAGTCTACCACTTTAACAACTCTATTACTCAGTATTCATTTTTCTCCAAACATATTCTTACATAGGTATCCACTTTGCGTTTCAAGAGACTCGTTAGTCTCGTAGATCTTCATCAATGACTATAAGAAAGACTTTTTAGCTACATCATTGACCATTTGCCAGTCTCCACCAAGCTTAAATTCTCTTCCGGACTGACGCATATCTTAAATCTTCGAGATAATAATAGCACCAAAACAGCATCACAGACTCACAGTGGCAATAAAATTAATATCACAAAATCTAACAAAATTAAACAAAGAAGTTACAACTTTGGTAAGATAACAATAAAACAAAATCACTACTACAGATAAATTAGTAAAGAAAAGAAAACCAAAAAAAATCACAAAGATTTATATAGAGAAAACTCACAAACAAATATTTTATGATGCTGTGAATTATTCAATAAAACTAAAACAAAATAAAAAATGTTAGTGTAAATAATCAAGGAATATCGGTCACGACACTATCAGCTTTTCTATGTGTTGTATATATATAGGATTGACAAACTTTGACGCACTAACTAAAGGTTATGTAACTGAAATATTAATTTGGTATTCAAAGTGGAGGCATATGGATCAAGTCGTCATTAACTAAGAAACGGACATGTGAATATATAGGGTCAAATTTCATGCCTTTGAGCTTCCTGAGAAACAATATTTGCTTTCAAACATTGTGTTAACATAAAACACTATTGCTCGTATTAAGCTTGGTAACATTTTTTTTTTTTTTAAGTTGGTCAATAAATACGGAGTAGATAGATAAGGGTTATTATATGTATGCTAGGTGACATTGCTTTAGGATGTGACACATGGCACTTTAAAATGCACTCAACATGCCTTTTTATATTATTGTATAGATACGGAGTAATTGATTTATAGAAAAGAGTGGGTGTTTAATAAGAATTTGAGGAAAAAGCGGCATGCAGATCATACACAATACCTAACTGTATGTTTTTATTATGGCAACTTGGCAAGGGAACTCATAGCTACACTACACATAGGTGGTAATCTTCAAATTATGTATACTTCCTCCATTCAACTCCAATCTACCAAAAAAATTTCACATTTGCCGAGTCGTGTTTTACATGGTAAATATCGTTAGCTACATGTTTGCAAAAATTATAAAAGTTAGATATTAATAATGTACTCCTAAAGACGAATCAAACAAGATCACACATGAATATATTTTTTACTTATATATTGAGAGAAAATTGCAATTATATGATCGCTTGTAAATAGTGTACAAAAAAGAAAGTGGTAGAGTAAAGTTGAATGGAGGAAGTATGTATCAGCGTAGGCAAATCTAAAGCACCCCCATTATTAAAAAAAAAACTAAACATAATAAGTAAGCTTAGTGGAAAGTGGAGTACTGGAATTGACAAAAATGAGGACATTAAAATATCAATAATAACTATAAGATGGATTATCTATTTATCTGTCTTAAATCTTAAGATCGACGGGCTAAATACTACTACATGGGGTAAAGGACAGAAATATTATCATTTCTTAGACAATCTATCGTGTAATTTGATGAGTATTTAACCCGTCTTAAGTGAGAGACGAATAATAATTATTGTAAGTGAGAATTTGTGAACTACCATTCTACCAATAAGCCTTGGCCTTTTATGTTCATCCATGCCAAACTAATTGACATTTACACGACATGATCTATTGGTATTGGTATGTGGGTGTGGAAAGATGGAATTTCAATTTTTTTTGGTTATGTTTGTTGGGTGATTTATTTGGTATTTGTTTATGTGTATTGTTTAGTGGTAAACAGAATTAATAATACTATTGTTCAACTTTTATCCCCTTATAAGTTGTAAAAGTATTCAAAGTTAGCTTTTTCACTTGCTAACTGTCAAATTTTTAATTACTAGATTAAAAAGACTCTCATACTGTCAAATATTTAGTTTACAACGTGAGAGAACTCGCAGTATACTACTGACTCTATGCCCTTAGCTAAATTGTAACACGAATTAACCTAGTAATGATATTTTGGTGGTTTTTTTTATGATTCCATTTTTCTATGATTCAAAGATTCATCACTCTTTGGTTCCAGATGATGATGTAAAATAAAGCAAAATGACTCACTAAATTGTTGTAAAGTAGTGTACTAGTTATTCAATATAGTTTTGACACAATTTTCATCTTAGGGCATTTTTGATCAGTCTCTTTGTGTTGCTAACACAAAGGTAAGTTTGCGTACATCCGACCCCTCCTATCCCGCTATTAGCGGGAGCCATTAAGACACTGGGACAATGTTGTTTTTTTTTTGGTGAAATTGTTGTTGTTGTTTTAGGTTTTATTAATTATACTCATTCAATGAATCTTGAATTTCCCACCACAAATCCGTCGTCTTTTTTGAAAAGTGACAAATTTTTAATTTAAAGATTAAAGAAAATAGTAAAATATGGCAAATAACCTCACAAAATAGCTCTTAGAAAAGAAATGAACTTAAAACCCTTAAAACATTGAGAATTTGATGCAAATTTTAACCATTAAAACTCTATTATGTGAATGGTATTCATTATTCCTTATGCATACATTCTCTTAACTAAAATATGGCGAGCACATGGTCGGTTTGGTATTGGAGGGCACGTGACAGGAGATTCTCTGTACTAATGTTAGAAATGAGTGTCCCTCAATTGGATTGAGTCAGTAATGTCTACCTATTAATTTGACGAAAATTGTTATGACGGGGCGATCCGTCACAGGTTTAAGACGGGTTAATTTCTCTTCACAAAGAGCAAGTGAAAGGGCAAGTTGATGAATGTTGATGAATGTTGGCTTATGCATGCTTTCAAGACGGGTCAATTTGTGACAACATATCATTGATGAATGTTGGCTTATGCATGCTTTCAAGATCCCCACAAGTTATTTACAACTAGTGTGATAAAGGAAAGTATGTACGCTAAGATTTGAAATGAAGATAACTTGAAAGGAATCAGGCCCAAAACCTAGGAATCTAGGATGCAAGCCAATGGACCATGCATTTCACGCAAGTAAATGAAGTAATGCGCACTAAAATGAATTTAAATATGGGTTTTTCTAATGTGTGTCTAAATGGCACATGTTAAGAGGCTAATTAAAAAACGTTTTACAAGAATATCTCATGAGAAATTGAAAAATGAACTTATAAGAAAGACGCTTTAAGTATTAATCACTATTTTCATTTTGTTAGCTTTTCTTGTTTGGTGTAGTGTTGTAGGTAAATACTAAGGTCTCATAATAAATTTATCGAGAGACCAATCACAAATTGATGGAAAAATGGTATAAAATCTTCTAAAATAGGTAGGTAATATATTATAATATGAGGTACTAATAAAAAGGGTCAAGATATACGATAAAATAGGTACAATTGTTATGAAAATATGTACCAAATGACATTTTGAGTCACAATCAATAATAAAATGGGTACAAAAAATATACATAAAGGAAGACGACAAAAGTAGTCTCTCAATAACCTAGTTGAGTTATACTTCTATTGGGATAGGAATTATCATCTCGATTATCATGTTATCGGAACAATGTTGTGCTTTAGACATGAAGCAACAAAAATACCTGGAGATATTAGTTAAAAAAAAGTTACAAATGCATAGATTACACCGTGTATTGCATAGAAATAAAAACCAATTTTGTATAATAAATCAATTAAAGAAGGTGAGCAAAAGCTTATTATATAAAGTTAAAGACAAGAAAACATGGCTTTGAGAAGCGAGTGTCTTCAACAATTTGTTTTATGTCTTAATATAAAATATACATAAAGATCAAGTTGCCTAAGAAAACAAGTACGTAAGAGATTTGAAACATGAAACCTAATTTATTTGTTGTATTTGTGCCTAGAATTTGTTAGTCGACGCTTTGAACGATTATTATGGGATCTCGCTGACCGGTCAGCGAGTCGAGGTTCAGGAGTGAAACGTCCTGGTGTGGGTAGGTTTTGGAGGCAACACTCTTGAAACCTAACCTAAAGCATCTGATTAGGGCTTTCTTAATATCTCTCTAGGCTATAGGGTTATGTTTGGGTCATTCTAGGTTATTATGTATATATTAGTCTTAGAGACTACTATATAAACTCTCTAAGTCGGCTCACCCTAACAGCTCTACATATTATAATACAATCTAAATTTGAAACTCTAAAATATGTAATCTTCTGATCAATGTCAATAAAATTCTTCTCCTCTCTGCTCAGTCGAATACTATTAGTGAACCACATAATTTAGGTGGTGTTTTCTTTGTGTTCTCTTTTATCTTCGCTTACTCATGTTATAACATTATTGAATGTTAAGATATTGGACTATTATTGGTTATGCCTCAAACACTAGATGAAAAAAAACTAATTTAAAAATCTTCTCATATGTTATCAGAGCACGATGATATTAAGATCTCGATTGGATTCTTAAGAACCCAAATATTCGACTCCCAAACGTATTAAGATTTAAAACTACAGTTTGAAACTCAACTATTAGTTATTCAAGTTATATTTGTAGAGAGACAATAATGCTTGTATATATCGGTTGTACATAAAGGTTATTCAAAAATCTTCAATCCTAATCTATTAAAACAACAACCACACATCTTATGTGACAGCATCTCCTTAAAACTAGGAATTCTAAGGCATCACTTATTTTATGTGTATTAATTATTTGAAATGCAAAAGTAACAAATTGAAGTAACAACACGCCAAACATGCCAAATACAACATAGCTTTAGTTTAATTAATTTAAAGTTGAATTGTTAATTGTTAATTTAAAAATTACTAAACTACAAAAATTCCATTTAAATTGAAAATTACATTTCGCTAGATCATATTTTACAAAAATTACATTCTGCTTGACTTAGCAAACTTACGTTTCACTTGATCATATTTTTATATACTAACAATAAATCGTTTTAACAAATATAAAAATTTGATTTAACAAAATGGAGAATTATTGTTTTCTTTATAATATTACGGGTAAATCCTTATTTATTAAAGTAACAACCACAGAGTCTATGTGGCGCTCTGTGGTTGAAAGTAAATAAGTCAAATACACCTTTTTCATTCCTAAATTTAAGTATCATTTTAAATTTGGGAATTAGTTAAAGCAGTGTTCATTGTTGTTCATTGTCAATGGTTCAAAAAAGACACTAATAAAAGACACTAATTAATTCGTATTATTTTAGTTGTTTGTTTAGATAGCGTACATAAATGGATTACGTCTACAATTTTTTATACATAACGTTATTTATAATGTTATATTTTAATAAAATTTATGAAGAATGTAATATTATCATTTAATAATTAATATTTAATTACTGTATATTTATATGATAATATCACGAGTTTAAATATTTAACAATTCGACTAAATCAATTTAAAGGTGCACGGGTCACAATTTTCATTTTTGTCCTCTTTCACCAATTAACAAATAACAATACTCTCAATGTGTCATCATATTCTGTACATTTACTTTTGATACGAATTTTTAGAACCTTACATTCATGTAACTTTCAAAGGTAGTTATATTTTGTGTTAACTATAGATATAGCCCCAAAAAAACACGTAAAAATATGGCTGAATATATCGAAAAAAATGTAAAGAATTTGAAAAAATGAGAGAGTATGTTATATGTACTAAATGAAAATGGGATAAAATTGTCATTATAAACGTACACGGGTCAAAATTTTCATTTAGTCTGTGCATAAGTTCTACAAACGTGCACAAGTTAGACTAAATAAAAATGGTTTGAACAATAGTACGGGCTTGGAACAATTCAAAGTTGTTAAAATTTTTACTAATATTGGGTTATTTTTTATCCAAATAAAATTGTCTAATATATGAGGCGGGTTTGTCAGTGAGGTAATAAAACAAAGGAAAAAATCAAATTTTGGCTAAGCAAGATGACATATCGCACAACAACTACTTGACCAATTGATCCTAAGTCCCTAATGCATCATTTATGCTAACTGTAGATGAAACATGTGATTTAAATAATTAAATGTACAAATTTATATATGAATTTAATTTTAAATCGCTTAACAAAAAGTTGGGAGATTTTATTACTTTATTTTTAAATATAATTAATTTGAAAAGTAGATAATTAATTGATATAAGCATCATTTTTAATAACTTTTTTTTATAATAACCAATTTTAAACTGCATACCCGTGCAATTTGCACGGGTTTAAAACTAGTTACTTTACTTAGTTACCCCTTCCACTAACTACCATGTCCCTATGATTGAGTAATAAGGATATTAAACTAGTTTATTAATGGTTTTACAATATTTTATCGTATGTTTTATAAGTAACTTATTCGGAGAGAGATGGTGTTCTCACCTTAAAAAGATAAAACCATATTAATATTCTAACCTAAGTCCAAATACATGTATGTACATGAAACAGTAATCATGATCTCAGAGGTGTTTTCCATATAATTAGGCAGGTTAAACGAACATTAACGCTAAGCTTTTCTTGTCAACTACAAAACCATCAACTGCCAGTCTGCCATCATCATACCGGGACTCCGGAGAATACGTCACCCCTTTATTTTTCATTCATATTTAAATTAAAACTTTGACTTTACAAGTCTGAGATTGCTTTAACGTTTTGATCTTCCCAAATTCTTTGAGCTAATTCTAATTTCAGTAGGTCTTGCTTAAGACGGGTCAGATCTTACAACGGGTATTTTGTGAGAGGAAATGGGTAGAGGGGACAAGGTGGGCTCCCCCCATGTGCTCTCCACTCACCCTTGATGGGTATTTTGTGAGAGAATATGGTATCCGTCTTAAGCTTAAGACGGATACCTCGGTCTGAAATAAGAATTTGTGTTCTAATTTTGTTGTAATTCTTTTTTTAAAGATAAAACTGATATGATATTTCTAATTGGACACATGAGTTACTTTAAATTTAATTTTGTACGATTCCACGTATCTATGGAATATAATTTTAAACGTACGCGTGTTTTCTCCAACAATTCAATGTTCCCTTTTTATTTTGGGTGGTCTTCAAGCTGACCCTTTAGCCGTATTTTTCTCCCGTTGTACTTGTACATAAAAAATTTTCACAAAAAATATAATTTTATAAAAGATATTTTTAGAACAAAACTAAATAGGTTAGTTTTATCATTCAAAGTTTTATAATTTTTTATTGAATTAACGGTCAAACTTTGTAAAGTTTCAAATAATGAAAGGAATATTAGTATTGAATGATAATGAGGAATGTTTGAGTTATTTTAAACTTTTATAATATCAAATTTAAACCTTTCGCCATGATGTCTTAAGTACAAGATATTCAAATTCAATTTTAGAATTTTATTGGCCTAACAGTTTTCAAATTATAGTGTGTGGTAATTAGGCTCTGCCCTTTCTGACTTAATATCAGTTGCCTCTATTAAGCTCATTTCAGTTTTTCTTTAGTCAGTTCTGTTTAGTTAATTGCTTCATAAAATTAAATCTTACTTCAACTTCATTCACTTCAACTCAGACCTATTCAGTTTAGTTCATTTCAGCTCACCTTCATTTAACTCAGTTCAACTCGTTTCAGCTGAAAAGAACATAATCATAACAGTAAATTATATAGTTTGGTAAGTAGGAAGACTACTAGTTACTTTGATCAAAATCTATGAATCTATCTGATGTTATTATAATGGATAGAAAAGTTGGTTTTCAGTATAAATGGCAAATACCTTAACACCTAATCTTCTCATATTATAGTTAAAACAAATTAGTGAACCTACTACTACCCAAAAGTAAGATAGCCCAAATATATGGCCCAAAGCCCATATATTTTACACATACCTTGCATAAAAAGCCCTTATATCTGAATTCGAAGGTTCAAGCAAATCAGATTGACAGATACGGGGCTATTTACAAATGCTTGGGCCTTGGGCCTGCCTGCATTAAGTACTTAATTACACGTTAATCAGTCAAGCCCATTCAAAATGGGCTGGTACTGACATGATTGGGGTTTGAGAGGGTCAGCCTACTTTCCAGCATGGGAAGCCATTTTTATTCAGTGGGCTAATTCATTTAAGATGTCATCAATCTGGCCTATTCTTTGATGCTAAACCGTAACTAAACTAAGCTGAATGAAGTAACTTAATTTAACAGAATAAAGCTGAACTATAGGGTCAAGTTCTGTAAAGCTGAGCTGAACTAAATTGAACTTGATAAATTTGGGTTGAACTAAATATATCTTAACTGAATTAAATTAAAGTGAGATCAAATTAATTTGGAAAAAATAGGGCTTTAGAATGATACGATTTCTTTGAAAACTAACTGATGCTTAATGTTTGGTAATAGGCCGCACAAAGACTCCATTCTTGGTTTTCAGGTAAGAGAAAGAGACTCTCGAATCTCGATCGAGCTTAGAGAATTGTTATTTCTAAAAATGTCTTTATGTGAATGATATACAATATAAGGTGAGCCTAAAATAGGAGTAACTAAAAGTTAGACGTTTTAGGAGTATTTAATAAAAAGAATTCAATTTTATTTAGACAATTATCATAGTATGTAATGATAATTACTATATCCCTCTATATATAAAAGCTGAGTATTTTTAAGCTTTCTTATTGGTTGAAGGATTTATTAAATTTGTAACTAGCTAGGGCCCTCCATGATCTTGCTAATGAATTATTTACTATCTCACCTATTTTTCCTAATTATTTACACTCTCCTACTTTCTTTAATATTGATGGTTGGTGGTTTTTTACCCTCTCTTTTATTATCTTTAACTTATATCTTAAGTTATAGTATGATTACCTAAACTTATATTATGCACATCCGAAAAATAAAAAATAAAAAATACCCATATCATATACATTGACTAAAACACTATGAGCATAATATGAATCTAAAAATTATAAATTGAATAATTACAAAAAAATTACAAAATTAAAAAAATTAATATAAGTACAAAAAATCATTAAAGTTACTAATTTTTGTTTCGATAAGTACAAAAATATCATTGCTATACACCAAGTAATCAAAGATAGCTAAAACTGTATATTTTGTCTATCTCAATCTTGACGGGTACAAAAATATCATTGTTATTCACCAAAAATAAAAGACCAGCAAGCTTTTTTTTTTTACAAAACAAATACAACTATTCAAAAAAACTAAAGTACATTCATATAATCATAATTCATGTTGAAAAAAATACAGAATCCGGTAAAATTAAAGAATCTTAAAAAGAACATAAAGTTTAAAAAAAATACAAGTTAAATAATCCGAAGGCTAAGGTAAGTCTCATGATTCATCCATAAAACGTAATTATTATTATACAACTTTATTATATAAAAAATAGTGAAAGTGATTTACTTATGCAGAATATAGAAGGCCATTAATTCAGTGATTTTAATTAACATCGCCAAATGTTAATCAGATCTTTGTTATTAACTACAGACACAAAAAAAAATTATTCCATGATGATCGTTTATGATAAAATTTTTGACAAACTTTATCTCATAAAATTTTCATGATCATCGAAAATGTGAAATAAAAAAATGAACACTCAATCAAGATACAAGCAATCAGCCCACTAACTAAATATAACACTATATTTGTTTTTACAAAAAAAAAATAGTAAATGAACACCTAAATAAGAAAACAACAATGAAATTTCGAAATGGTGTAAAACTCCCTAAATCACAGAAATTTCAAAATGCGACAAAATTTGCAAAGTAAGCTAAATACTTACATGCATGCATGAAACAAAAAGTGAGACAAAATACACAAAATGAACTACATAGATCTATTACATATGACATCAACGTAAACACGAAAAAAAGTAAATAAGTTCATCGAACACTTAATTACGCTCATATACATGCTCCTATATCTTATGAATAACGCCTATTATGACCAGTGCATTTTTGCACGGGCATAAAACTAGTAAGTATTATTATCTGAGTAAGAGGTTACTTAAATAGAATCGTTATGTCTACGTACCACGGAGATATCAATTAAGTTAGGTGATTTAAATCATAATTAGAGTAAAACCTTATTAGCATCAAATTTCCATTATAGGTCATAGCTCCATTTTCACCAAAAACAAATATGTACACACGGCCCCAAATCCTTTTTCCTAATCGGCTTTTTGTTGGATCAATATAATGTAAGGTAGAACCTCGTGAACCGGGCGTCTTTACTTTAGAAGCCAACTTTTTGTTGACCTTTATTCTCTTATGATTTTTGCACTATGGAGTACTATCAAACCAATCTACTTCTGAATATCAATTTCATTCATTTAGATCAATTATTAATAGGTCACATATTTCTTAATCACCTATGGATGAGTTTTACTAACAAGATAGTATTATCTTATAAATATTAACCGTATTTGTTTGGAGAGAATTACTATCTACCTTCTCCTTTTACAATCGGTCAAAATAATACTATATATTTTGCATCATCCACTTGTCACCCTAATACCCCACACGATATATATTTGTTTAACCGATTGTAAGCGGGCAAAAGAAAAAGCTGGGAGAGAATGTTGAAAGAAGAAGATAAATAACAACCCTCTTATTTTCATTTAGATGGTCAATGGTCAACGCTCTCCGATTTCATGGACTATAAAATTAGATAAAGTCAAAGAGCAGACACCTTAAGACTTGTTTCCACAAAGTTGAAGGCTTAAATATGATTACAACTTTAGAAGCTAATTCCTCGTAACCAAACCCCAAATGACAAGAATATTCGCCGTTCCATGCACGTAGCTCGCTACACACTGCTGTTCTTACTGTCCTACACTCCTACATACACTATTATCACAGATTTACAGACCGTGTTTTGTAGATTTTAGTTTTTTACACTATA
Organism: Heliosperma pusillum; assembly: GCA_022085475.1. Taxonomy (NCBI): domain Eukaryota; kingdom Viridiplantae; phylum Streptophyta; class Magnoliopsida; order Caryophyllales; family Caryophyllaceae; genus Heliosperma; species Heliosperma pusillum. The sequence goes on along the minus strand of JAIUZE010045565.1, from coordinate 67,870 downwards.
TACTATGATAAACAGATAAATTAAAGGTCTTTGGCTCCGTTCTTTTGGATAGAATTTTACTGAACATTTCTGAATTAAACTTATATGAGCTGAACTGAACTTAAAGAGGTGACTTTAAGTCCAAAAGAGCAGGACCTTAATGTTTCATTATTGTCAATTTTATAAAGAATGAGAGTGCACAATTGACAAGAAAAAAACTCGAACAATATATTAAAATGGTTAAACTCCATCATGGTCATTAGATAGTAAAAATCATGCTATAAAATTACAAATTCTAAAGATATAAAGTCACCTGCTAATGAGTAGAAAGTCACAATCTTTGAACTATTTAGGTTTTTTTATTAATGAAAAAGTTATATTTCTCTCTATCTTAATTTTGAACACTACCAATTGCGATATTATGTGTCCTTTTTTCATGAATTAAAAAAGACTCGAAATTATTGTATTTTTCTAATTAATCTAAAAGGAAAAAAGGGTTATTTGATAAGAATAATCCATATTATGCGTGATTTTCCCGTCATGGTCAATAGTAATCAACTTATCTACGGAGCATTGTTTCGAGTAATCCTTCCGTCATGGTCAATAATAATCTACGGAGCATTTTTCATAGTATGGATTATCCTTCCGTCATGGTCAATAGTAATCAACTGATCTACGGAGCATTGTTTTTTGCACAAATATCAATGAAATAAGATGAGTGAATTTTGACCACACAAAAAGTAAGGTGACTCACAAATAGCTCTCATAAATGTAAATAGATAACTATGGAGTAATACACCCCAAAAATAAAAGGGTTATTTGATAAAAATAATTCATATTATGCGTGATTTTCACGTAATAATCTCATAATAAATCTTATTGTTAACTTCATCTTCTCATAATACACTCGTAACCTGCAACTTATTCACCAGGTCACAATTTATAAAAAAAAAAAATGAAACCATTAATAACAGTTACTATAACATAGGAGTATTTTTTTGGGATTTTCTCACTTGTATCTCTCAACTTTTTCATTTTCTCACTTGTACCTTCTATTTTCGAAAAAAAAAATTTTGATCGACAATAATTCCTGGTTAGGATTTCAAAAGATTCTAATTTTTGTAAGCCGTACGTCTTTACGAGATTTTCGACCTGAAAAAAAAATTGTTTTTTTAGAATTTATAGTTAGGAATTATGATCGGTCAAAGTCTTTTGACCGAATAAACTTTGACCGATGAAAATTCCCGAGTAAAGTTTCGAATGCAATGATTTTTTTTTTTCAAATTCATTTTCTTAACGAGATATTCGATTTGGGAAAAAAATTACCGTCTTTTGAAATCGTAGCCAAGAGTTATTGACAGTCAAAGTTATTTTCCAAAAAAAGGGGTACAGGTGAGAAAAAGAAAAAGTTGATGGGTACAGGTTAGAAAATTCCTACACGGGGAGTGATAGGGCGCCACCGGGTGGTACCGAAACTCAGTACCACCTTCATTAAAAGTATGAAAATAATTAAAAATTCATAATCAACTTCTAGATTTTGCGCCAAATTTAATGGGTAATAGCGTAACTTAACCTAATTAAAGTTAGAAAATATTATGATTTGAAGACAAACTCCATCTATGATATAGATTATCTTTGCCAAGTAGGCCAATTCAACATGTTGATTCACATACAAACTTTTATGGATGGTTTATAGGAATCACAAATTTGCAGCATGATTAATTACTTTGTGAATTTTGGTTGATTGATTACCCAGACTCCCACAAACGACTATATATGGCCAGCCTCAAAAAATCAAATGCGAGATAATTGGGCGACAATTTAAGTGATGAACCCTAGATTTTAATTTAACGACCTAATTTGTAAAATCTTACACGACAATGTTATTGAAATTCCTAATCCAACTAGGGGTGGCAATCGGGTCAGTCGGGTCGGGTTCGGGTCGGGTCATGTCGGGTTCGGGTCGTATCGGGTCAGACAACCCTTCCGGGTCGGGTCGGGTCGGGTTCGGGTCGTTATCGGGTCGGGTCATTTTCGGGTCAAATGATACATCGGGTCGGGTCGGGTTTGGGTCGGGTCGGGTCGGGTTTGGGTCGGGTCGTAATCGGGTCCGGTTATTTTTTCGTAATATTTCAATATTTTTCCATTAAATCTAGTTTTAAATTATTATTTGGTTTAATTAATTCATTATTAAGTCAAACATATCAATTTAAACAATAAATCACTTTCATTTTGATCATTATCAAGGTTAATAATTGTCAGAGCGTCAATTTAATCGGGTCAATATCGGGTCGGGTTCGGGTCGGGTTCGGGTCACTGATTTTCGGGTCGTCAACGGGTTACGGGTCGTCATCGGGTCGGGTCGGGTCGGTTTCGGGTTGCAGTATTCTCGGGTCGGGTCGTGTCGGTTTTGCTCGGGTTTCGGATCGGGTCACTCGGGTCGGGTCAGACTTGCCAGCTCTAAATCCAACATCCCTATCATCATATTTAGGATGTTAATAATTCTTCACTTATTTAATTAGAAATTCTATCATAAAAAAGTATACTTCCTAAAATACCCTTCTTAAGTGAAACGTTTTGAATTTTTAAAAAACCTCAAAAGGGCATTAATTTACTAAGATAACTCGGGGGATACTGAAACTCGGTACCATCCGGTGGCGCCATCTCATTTTCTTAAAAAAAAAAAAATTTTTTTTAGTTCAACATTTGCTTCATCCTCCTCGCTCCCTTCACTCCTCCATCACCACCCGCCAAACACCAAAAACCACCATGAAAGTGCTGCCAGAAGAATAAAATAAAACAAAACACCAAAAATAGCCATAAAATTAGAAGGGACCGTAATAAGAGTATAATTAACCCATTTGCAGCTTTCAAGTGGTGGGCATTAATCCATAGCTTGCTTCTTTGTGAAAAGCTTCGTTTACTTTCCACAAATATTACCAAACAAACAATAAAAGTTGAAAAGATTAAATCTTCAGCGAATGGATAAATCTCCGGTGGTCGAAACGGTGGCGTTTAACTATGATGCGATTTGAGGTTGAGTTGTAACGATTGTTGTTCTACTGAAGGACAGAAACCCTGGCTGCATCCTCTTTGTCTTCCATTGATGAAGAATAACCGAAAGATTAAAGAAAACAGAAAGAATTGGAAGAATAGCAGACTTTCAAGAAGCTCAATCACCATGGTGAACGTTGGTGGTGTAAATGGTTGATGAAGGGTGAAGGTGGTTGGCTACTTGGCTGGGTTGAGGGTACTAGAATGGTGGTCGCGACCGTTCGGTGATGAAGGAGGAGGAAGGAGGGTCTAAGAAAAGGGTAATGATAACGCTATAACTGTTTATACTAATGTCACTCAAATACAAGCTAAATACTTCGTATATGGATATCTTATTATTCATTTTCTCTCAAATTGAATGACATTAATAAAAACGGTTGTGGTGTTATCATTGTCCCTAAAAAATATTGAGTGACCGGATGATTTACATGTCTTTGTAGGTCAAAAATGGCATATGTTCAATATGAGTTAAGAAGGGTAATAATAGGGTTTATTTTGAGTTAAATTAAAGCTTGGATTATTAGGAGAATACGACCAATAGTTTGGATTGGGGATGAAAATTAAAGTAACTAGTAATTAAAATTGGCAATGCAAAATAACAAATAGACAACAAAGTATCAAAACATAAGTAATAAAATATGTATAAACCAAACCAATCATAGAAAATTTGAAACTAATAATCTATATTTTAAAAATTGGGAAGATGGAGTTTGGATATTAGAGTTTGAAAGTTGAGCAATTTACGCCAAATTGGAATGAAATGGATGAAAGAAATGTTAGAAAGTAAAGCTTTGTGAGAAAGAGAAAAAAAAGAAGAAGAAAGAGAGTTTAAGAAGGATTGAACCCACAACCTCAAGCTTAAAAGCCCCGAACTTTTACCATTGAACTCCTTAAGGACTTCGTATCATGGCAAATACTTGTGAGCTTGTGAATGGCTTATCAAGGTTGAAAATTGTTAATATGTGATTTATATGTTACTTACGAATTGAAGTATATCAAAATTTGATTAAAGATGAGAAAATTGACCACGGAAAAAACAAAGAAGAAGCAAGGAAAGAACTTGACAGCAGTTGTGCGCGCGTCGTCCATTATGTGTATTGCGCATTATCTCGGTATATAGCGTGTTGTTTTTAGACTTTGGCTTTATTCCTTGGTTTAATTAGTGTTGGATTATGATTAGTTGTTTTCCTAATTAGCTTAGTTTTGGATGTAATAGGCTCTCGTATATTTACTAATCATTTTAGTATTGGTTAAAGTGCTTTAATATTTTGTAATTAATGATAGATTTGTGAGACAAACACAATGAGACTTTTAAGAGATAGATTTAGAAAAACTTTAGGCTCATCTTTTATAATACTCCCTCCAATCCAATTCAAACTACTCACACCCTTTTGCACAAGTTTTAAGAAAATTGTTTTTGATGAGGGTAGTATGGGAAAAGGATGAGAGAGGTAGTACATAAATTAGACGAAGTATGTTATAAGAATGACAATTTTTGTAAATATAGGTATGTTATAAGGATAGAGTTGTCCTAATTTTACTCATTTGTGGTATGAGTAGTTTGGATTGGATTGTCCTAAAATGAAAGGTGGGTAGTTTGGATTGGATTAGAGGGAGTATGTACTTAAGTGAAATCTTTTCCCTCGCTCCATTAAACATTGTTCTCATAATGATCGTAAATCACGTAAATCTCTCATCTTCTTTAATCATATATAACCGCTTTCGCAAACAACAATTATCTCGTATATCAAAATGATTTATTATGTACAAAAATTAGAGTAGGTATCCATGTTTGGATTCCATAAAATATTGAAGGTTTTTCCAGCAAAGCAAAAAGTGATTTAGACTAAGTTTATCGGTAGTCTGAAGGTAGTCTGAAGGAAAATCTCAAGCTCAGATTTTTGGAGTATGACACTCATACTGGGATAAAGTGATGGTAACTGTTCAAAAGTCTTAGAGTGGGTCTTGGATTTCCAAGACCTAGACATGGGGAAAAGGGCGGGTCAGCCCGGCCCGGCCCGACCCGGCCATCTGGCTATTATGGCCCGGCCCGGCCCGGCCCGGCCCGGCCCGTTCCAGCCCGCCCCTCCCCCTTGGCCGGGCCCGGGTCCATGATTTTTAGCCCGGCCCGCTCCCCAGCCCGCCCTCCTGGCCGGCCCGCTCCCCAGCCCTCCACATTTAACTTCAAAAAAAAAAAAAAAAATCGAACTACTCTATTGGCCCGGCCCGGCCCGGCCCGGCCCGGCCCCGCCCTGAATAAACCCGCCCACCCCAACCCCACGGGCCAGGCCCGGGTCAACACTCAAAGAGCCCGGCCCGGCCCGCCCTCCCCAACGGGCCTGGCCCGGGTCAGACCAGGTGAACCCGGCCCGCCACCGGGTCAGCCCGGCCCGGCCCGAACCCGGCCCGGTACCATGACTACCAAGACCCATTTTGAGACTTGTGAATAGTAAAAAGCTAGTATTTTATTAATTTAGATAGGATAAATATCTAGTTAGTCAATTAAATTTTGTGAAAATTAATTTACTGAACTTATTTTCAATAGTAAAAAAATTATTATTTCAGACGGTTACTATCCGTCTTAAGCTTAAGACGGGTCAAATACATATTAAATCACCCTACTTGTTGCCTATAAAATACAAAAAGTTTTGTCTTTATTAACGCCACTTGATAGTATTTAACACATCTTAATCTTTCGACGGATAGTATCCGTCTTACGCAAGACGGATAGCATGCGTTTTACGCAATACGGATACTCTAGAATAAATAGATAGTAGATTATGAATTTTTTTATAATCATAGATAAGATAAAAATCTACTTGACCAATTGAAATGTAGGAAAATCTAATTATCATATTATATTTGTTAAAAAATTTGTTTAATAAAAAATTTAAACAAAAATAGTATTGCAAAAAAAAGTCTATTAATAGCTTCTTATCTTGTATGCTACTCACATATATTTCTCAACTAAATATTTCTGAACCACAAAAAAAAACACATTATAAATCTTTTCATAATTATTTGTTGATTATGGATCCAAATCAAAATTTTGATATGAATTCCTTTATGCATATGTTTAATAATCCTCAATTTCAATATATGTTATCCCAACAAAACCAAAATCAAAATACTAGTCAAAATTTCTCAATTACTCAAGATCCAAATTTATCTTTTTTGAATACATCTTTTACGAGGAATTTCCAAATGCAAAATTCCCAATTTTCTCGACCAATTACAGATGAAACTCCTATAACTCCAATTAGTGTTGGGTCAAATTCAGACACCATACATGAAAATTCAATCTTTCAAGGGTTAGAAAATAATAATGTTAGTGACCTTGTTGCTCCAACGGCAAATCAACCTACTACCATTCGTAGGAGAGCGGTATCTTGGACGATAAAAGATGAGTGTCTCCTTGCTGTTTCTTTTTTAAATATTAGTAAGGATAGAATTGTTGGTAATGCGCAAAAAGGAGTCGATTATTGGAATAGAATATCAATTTATTATAATGAAAATAAAAAAGACGAACAAGCAAGGAGAGAAGGAAATCAATGTAAGCAACACTGGCATCCAATTAATCAAGCGATCGGTAGATTTAAAGGTTGTTATGCTAAATATGCTGATAGGAGTGGATTTAATGAGTCTATGAAACTCACAGAAGCTCAGTCATTGTATGAGCAAATGTATGGAAATACATTCAACTTCATGCATGTATGGGATTTGGTGGGAACAGCAGAAAAATGGACGGAGGAAAATAGAAAAAATAAGGAAATAAGTGGTCACTCGGCTAAAAGAAACAAGACATCTGTAAGCGGGGAGTATACATTTTCAGGTGGGGATAATGTTAGTGTCACAGAAGAGCGTACTGAGATACGCCCAACTGGGAGGGATGCAGCAAAGAATGCACAATCTAGAAAGGGGAAAGGACGAATGAGCGAAAATGATTATAGTGAGACTATGTCAATGGCAAAAAATATTGAGGAAACACGAGCAATGTCCGCAAGTCGTTTGGCAGATATAAAAGAACAAGAGATAGAAGAAAGACTTATATGTGCTGATGTTAGTAAAATGACACCCCTTCAAAGGAAGATTCATCATAAGAAATTGGAGGAAATTGCTGCAAAACGTGGCATCAATATTGATGATTTCTTAGAATAACTGTTAAAATTAAGTTAATATTTAATTATGTATTGTATTATTATGTTGATTTTATTAAATTATTGTGTAATGTATAATTATGGTCTTGTATAATTATCGTATATGTATTAAATCATTATGTATTATATAATTATGTATGTATAATTATCATATGTGTTGTCATTTCAAGTCTTATCTATTTCTACTTATTTTAAAAAACTTGTTCTGATTTGTTGCAGTGATAATGTGCTACTCTGATTTATTGCAGTAATAATGTCCTACTTTTAATTATCATGTCTTGTCATTTCAGCTTTTCTATTGCATTATTATACAAAATGACAAATCATTTCAATTATTTTGTTAAAGTTAACTCAATCAAACCCCTTTAAATTCTAAAACAGATAATTCAAATTCTCATTCCATTATCTCCCTCTCTCTCATAAATTTATCAAGTTTTTTGCAAATTAAATCAAAATTATGTCAGATAATATTTCCTTTGAAGATATCTATGAAGAAATGTTTAATTCATATGTGGAATCCAATGACACAATGAATATAGTATCAAATATAATGAGTGACATAGAGGAAGCAACATCATCCTCTAACAATAAAAGTAGAAAGAAAAGAAGTTATATAGAAAAAGGGCGTGAAGAAGGACATGCTCGTATATGGAATGATTATTTTTCAAACGACCCTATTTATACAAATAATCAATTTCGTAGAAGGTTTAGGATGCGTAAGGAGTTATTTCTTCGTATCGTAAATGCTCTTGAAAATCACGACTCTTATTTTGAAAATACTGTTGATGGAATTGGTAGAGATAAAATTTCTTCAATTCAAAAATGCACGGCTTCCATTCGTATGCTTGCTTATGGGATGGCAGGTGATGCTGTGGATGACTATGTACGCATGGCAGGAACTACTGCTATCCAATGTTTGAAAAAATTTAATGAATGCGTAAATGATGTATTTGGAGCTCAATATCTCAGAAAGCCTACCGCAGATGACATTGAACGATTACTTCAGGTTGGAGAAAACCGCGGCTTTCCTGGTATGCTTGGTAGTATTGACTGCATGCATTAGCGATGGGAAAAGTGTCCAACAGCATGGCATGGCATGTTCACTTCAGGCCACCAAGGTAAGCCGACCATGATTCTTGAAGCTATCGCCTCGTATGATTTATGGATTTGGCATGCCTATTTTGGAATTGCGGGTTCAAACAATGATATAAATGTCTTAGATCGTTCTCCAATTTTTGATGAATTTCTCGATGGTCGAGGTCCAAACGTTCAATTTATGGTGAATGGGTCTCAATACAATATGGGGTACTATCTTGCAGATGGTATATATCCAGAGTGGCCTGTATTTGTAAAAACAATCCCACGAGCGCACATGTTATCCGAGAAAAGACAACTATTTGCGAAACATCAAGAAAGTGCGAGAAAAGATGTTGAAAGAGCTTTTGGGGTATTAAAAAAAAGGTTCACGATTGTTGCTAACCCAGCACGTTTCTGGAAAAGAAGTGAAGTTGGGGATATCATGAAAACATGTATCATATTACACAATATGATAATCGAAGATGAGAGGGATGAAAACGATATTTCTAATGATTTTCAATATGATGTCGCTCAAAATCAAGAAAACGAGCCTGAAATTATAAACGGCGTTCTTCCCAATTATTACTCCCATCGTGAACAATACTTTGAAAATCATCGTCGAATTCGTAATCGAGCCCACCATCATCAACTTCAAGCTGACTTGGTGGAACACATATGGCACCGTTCTAGGGATATTTAATTATTTATCTCGTTTATCTCTATTTTTTTTCGTTTTATTTTATGTTTTATGTAATTTTCCTTAGTGTCTTCGAATTTAGTTTGAAATGTAATTTCTTTTATCAATATATATGCCGGTATTAAAAAAAAAAGATATCTCAAGATTTATTTAATATTTGATTTATTTAAGTTAAGTGGAAAATATGGCATCATAAAATGAATGTAAAATATTGAATGAATGAAATAAATGAAGTAAAATAAGTAAGTGGAAAGTTGAGGTGGCAAAGTCTGAAATGAGTCTGAGGATAAAGTAATATTTTTGAGTGAGTCTGAGAGTCTATGGGTCTGAGTCTGAGAATAAAAAATTAGTGGAAAGCTGAGGTGGCAGGGTCAGAAGTCTGAAGATGGGTCTGTGGATAAACTTAGTCTTAAGAATAAATAAAGAAGCAAAAAGTGAGTCATACCCCCTTTATCTTCGTCATCAAAAGGGTTGAAGCAGTAGACCAATGATTTGGCCTTTCATTTTTCACCATGAAGAATAGGATACGATCCTCGTATAAATAGACTCTTTGTAGTTAGTCTCTTTGTAGACGGACAAGATTCAAAGAAATAGACTTACCTATTTTTCACCAAGACCTCTTTCTTTTGACCCAAATCAACAACAATAATTATTGAGTAGGTCTTGCTTAAGACGGTCTTAAGTTAAGACATCTTACAATTCTCTTTTTATTTTAACGTTATTAAAATCAATTGTGAGTACGTCTTAACTTAAGGACCGTCTGAAACAAGAATTGGTGATAATTATTATGTAAGTCTTGTCATAGTTTGAGACACTTTACCTATTAAAAACTCCCATTTATTAAGACTACTCGTAATAAACAATTGGTAATAGGATCGACAAAATCACCCCTATATATAAAAGGGGAGTTTTTTCCAGCCCTCCTATTGGCTGGAAAAAAACTCTCTTTTTCCCCTTTTTCTTAGCAAGTAGGACCCACAAAAATTCCACACCATTTAATTACTCTCTTTCATGCTCTCTCTATTTAATTACTCTCTCTAACACTCTCCAACTATTCTACATATCCTACATTCTTTATTGGAGTTATATAATATGACCTAATTATATAAATATAAATAAAATTTAAGTCAAAATTTTTTAAAATTACATTCATAAAAAAAAAGGGAGTAGATATTTTATAATCCAGAAATAATATACAAAAATAAAAATGATTTGAAATTTTATATTCCAGAAATAATATTACAATTCCCACAATATGAAATTTTACATCTCATAAATATTTCAGTCCATACACAATCAAAAAATTAATTTATTCAAAAATAAAAATAATTCGAAAATTTCTATTCCAGAAATAATATACAAAAAGAAAATACAAATTTTGAAAAAGTAACTTTTTTTTATTGATGAGGTAGGCTTCCCACGTTCTTCATCAGATATAATTACTCCTGAAGTTTACTCCAAACATGCATCTCCTTTAAATTAATATACTATACATTTTCAAACCATATATTATAAATTTATAATAAGGAGAAATATCATTAATATAAAAAAAATGAAAAATATCATAGAAAACAGAAATAATTTTGTTCGAGAAATTATTCGACTTATATACTTATGAAAAAAAACCAAATATACAATGTTAAAAAGTAAAAAGACAAATAACAAATGAAAAAAATCATAGAAAACATAAATAATTTTGTTCGACAAATTATTCAGGGATGAATTTTATACTTATGAATAATCAAATATACAGTGTTAAAAAGTAAAAAGATAAATAATTTGTAAGACATACGCCTTTGATTGCCACCCTGAATAAGAGCTCTGATGACAAATCTAAACTAAGAAATTAGTAAAATTTGATAGGATGCATATTGTTTATGTGATGTTAAGGAAAATTAGAATAAGAAGGAAAATGAGATAAAGGAGTAAAATTAAAGTAGAATGAACTATTGTGCTTTTTGTACTGAGAACTGAGAAGGAAGTGAGAGGGACTGTTGGGGGCGGCGGAAGGTGAGAGGCAATCAATAGGAGAGTGATAGTAAATCATACGGAATATAGGGTTAGTAAGCAAGCTGCGTAATTTATATGGATTCTAAGGGAGGTATATGGGCCAAATTAAGCTTCTTCGAAGACAAATTGTACCTCTCAAACGAGTCCGCCCCTAATAATATGAAGCATACTCCATTTTATTAATTTGATAAACGGATTCTTACTTTTGATTGACCAATGGGTCGGTTTTGAACAATTAGGTTGCGAGTCAAGATAAGCGGACGGGTCTTTGACCTTTAATATCAGGTCGGGTTTACGAGTCAGGTCAAGTCTTGACAGGTATAGCCGTATAGGAGTAGTAAGTTCGTTAATTAAGTCTGTCGACCTATATTATAAAATCTGAACATACATAAACTATAATGTAAAATAATAATAATTAAGTTCATCAATTTAATGTATATACTAAACAAAAAAACATTAATATAATAAAAATAAATGTTAAGTATTCAGTAATTTGAATAAATACAATTTACTTCCAATAAAACAAAAAAAAAACAGTGAAAAAGAAAGTAATTTGATCATAAATTTATAATAGCCAATTATTTAGTAAAATAAAAAGACTGGATGAAAAATAGAAATAAATTATTAATACTAAAAATATGAATATAAGAAGCGTAAAAAAAAAAGAAAAAAAAAATGCTTATAAGATAGAAATCGATCAAAAAAAAAATATATGTGTAAAAAAAAAATTCATGGATAGAGCTATCAACATTAATAAAAATGAATATAATATCATCAAACATCAAAATTAGACGGAGTACTTAAACTTTGTCCTATTCCGTATAAGGGTATAACCCATTAAGACGCCAAAAAATAAAAAGTTTTTGCAATCTTAAGACGCCAAAAAATAAAAAATGCATATATAAACCGAAAAAGTTAATGAAGGATAAAAATTGAAGTAATAAAAATCAGATATGTTTGGTTGAAATTAATACAACAAACTCAACTGATTTAAATATAGACTATAGAGAAGATCAGGAGCTACGCTTCTAGGCTTTTAGCTGAGTATCATTCTTTGGATCGTACTCCGTATTTCTAACAAGGAACAAGGGGACCGACCTAATACACAAACTAAATAAAAATATTATAATGAAATTTAAATGTAAATGGTCACCCCTATATGTGTAATTTTTATAAATGGGTATTTTTTTAGTGAGTCTACGCCAATTACTTCCACTTTTAGCATACTTAATACACGTTTTTTTAATTTTAAACTATTTAGTTCATGTGTCCAATAATAGCGCATGCAATTATGATAATACGACCCGTGCATTTTATGCACGGGTTTAAAACTAGTATATGTTACTTCCTTTGTTCAATTCTTTTTTTGTGTTTTTTTTATACTTGGAAAACATTTTTAAATAAAAGCAAACAAATAATTACGACGAATGGAGTATTAAGTAAAGTTATTATTCTATTAAAATTTAAAAATATACAAATGAGATAGTCTTGTAAGAATTATTATTTAATTCTCTATTATGTGGACCTAATTACTGATATAAGTCACCTTAATTAAATAATGGTTAAATATATTGTTTCGGGTTTTTAATAGGAGTCCTAGTTTAAGTGGATTACGGTTAATGTTTACAGGCCATTAACATCAGACCCACTTATTCTATTAAGCCCCTCCTGCCACCTCTCTATATAAGCACACCTGTTTGAGCTTTAACCTAATTCAATTCATATTAAGAAAACACACATAAAGAAAGTGAATTAGAGAATAAGGAAGGCAGGAGAAGGCAAAGCAATAAGACTACTCGTAATAAACAATTGGTAATAGGATCGACAAAATATATGTTACTTCCTTTGTTCAATTCTTTTTTTGTGTTTTTTTTATACTTGGAAAACATTTTTAAATAAAAGCAAACAAATAATTACGACGAATGGAGTATTAAGTAAAGTTATTATTCTATTAAAATTTAAAAATATACAAATGAGATAGTCTTGTAAGAATTATTATTTAATTCTCTATTATGTGGACCTAATTACTGATATAAGTCACCTTAATTAAATAATGGTTAAATATATTGTTTCGGGTTTTTAATAGGAGTCCTAGTTTAAATGGATTACGGTTAATGTTTACAGGCCATTAACATCAGACCCACTTATTCTATTAAGCCCCTCCTGCCACCTCTCTATATAAGCACACCTGTTTGAGCTTTAACCTAATTCAATTCATATTAAGAAAACACACATAAAGAAAGTGAATTAGAGAATAAGGAAGGCAGGAGAAGGCAAAGCAATAAGGGTTCATCTTTTATCTTTCTCAAGTGATTTTATTATCAGATCTAATGGCTACATCACGTAAGTAGCTTTCAGTAATTATCGCTTTAATCAAGATCTTATAATTTATGTTTACATGTGGTATCAGAGCAGGATTGTGATTATAGTTGTAATTCTGATTAATGTTCTAATTATGTTTTTATGAATGAATTTAATGCTTTAATCATGATGTTGTAACATTCATTCATAATTGATTGTATACCCTTATGATAGATATTGTATCCTTATAGCATAATCGTTTCCGCTGCCCTAATCGAATTATTTCGTTTTTAATTAATCTATGATGATTACTATATGATTTATGATGACTATTTGCGCTGACGTAATTCGATTTGTATGATTTATTATGATTATTATGCGTATGAATGTCGTATGATCTGTACCATACTCGATCGAGCTAATGCTTCACTCGATCGAGATGGTTTATTCATGTTGTTGCTCGATCGAGCTAACGCTTTACTCGATCGAGGCCTTTTTGTTCTGCTGTTGCTCGATCGAGCTGATGATTTATTCGATCGAGTGTTTATGTTTGCCTTGATTGTTCGATCGAGCTGTTGTATTACTCGATCGAGATGTTTTTGTTTATTTTATACTCGATCGAGCTGTTGCCTTACTCGGTCGAGGTCAGTTTCGATGTTTAATGTTTGCTTTCATTGTATGCTCGTATAATATTAAATTATTACGCTTAAAGGAGACCTTCGCATTATGACGAGTTGAAATTCACCACAGTGATTTCATCTCGTACGCGATCAGATCTCATAATATAATTGGGCATTCACATTATGTTGATGTTCACCACAGTGGACTCAAATTATGCAGTGAATATCCGACTAAGCATACATTCTTATTGAAGATTATGTATATCTTATGTATCGATTAAAGGAGACCTTCGCATTATGACGAGTTGAAATTCACCACGGTGATTCCATCTCGTACGCAATTAGATCTCATAATGTAATTGGGCATTCACATTATGTTGATGTTCACCACAGTGGACTCAAATTATGCAGTGAATATCCGACTAAGCATACATTCTTATTAAAGATTAATTATATCTTATGCATCGATTAAAGAAGACCTTCGCATTATGACGAATTGAAATTCACCACAGTGACTTCATCTCGTACGCGATCAGATCTCATAATGTAATTAAATTGGGCATTCACATTATGTTGATGTTCACCACAGTGGACTCAAATTATACAGTGAATATCCGACTAAGCATCTAATGGGGTGAAATAACTTGTATTAAGGTTTTACCCACAGGTAACCTGACATTAAAGTGAAACACTCATTAAAGAGAGTATACTTGATTAAGTAATTAAGCATGCGTAGGTTGTCCACAGATACTGCACTTGCTTAATGAATGTCTATGAGTTACTCATTTAAGTCTCAAGTCTTAGTCATAATTGCTATTGTGTGATAAACTCAAAGCCTAATGTTCTGAGCATTGTTCATAATGCAGTACCGTTGCAAAGCTCTCTCAATAACTTGACAGTCTTTGCTTAAAGTTCTTACAACTTACCATTGCACTAAACATTAAGTCCTCCATTTCGGAGACAGGCTGTACTGCAGCCAGTAAGTACATGGAAATCATTAAGGAACGCTTTCAGAGTACCGATAAAACGGTATCTGGAAGACTTATGTCTGAACTTACCACTACTAAGTATAATGAGAATGTGACCACCATGCAGCAACATGTGATGCATATGACGAATCTGGCAGCTAAGTTGGGAAAACTGGGCATGAAAGTCGAGGATCCGTTCCTTGTTCAGTTTATAATCAACTCTCTGCCAGATAAGTTTGATGCTTTTCACCTTCATTACAACACCGTTAAAGAAATTTGGAGTGTTAATGAACTGACCAATAAACTAGTTCAGGAAGCAGTAAGAATCAAACAGAAAGATGAGGCTGATGCCTCAAGTAAGAATGGTGGTCTACCCCAGGCACATCATGTGCATCATCTAAGCGGGAAATCTAAAGGTAAGTTTAGAAACAGAAAGGGCATTAAGTCAAGCCCTTCTGATAAACCGTCTGCATTTGGCATAAAGAAGGAAATTAAGAAGCAGGAAAGTTGCCTTTCTGTAAGAAACCTGAGCACTTTCAGCAAGACTGCATAAAGCGTAAGAATTGGTTCGAAAAGAAGGGCGAGCCTTTGGCTTTAGTATGTTTCGAATCAAATTATGTTGAAGTTCCTTCTAATACATGGTGGCTAGATACAGGCTCTAATGAAAGTTCCTCCTTCTTGTGGCATAAACGTTTGGCTTATATTTCAAGAGAAAGAATGAATATGTTGGTTAAAAACAATATGTTACCTTCTCTTGATTTTACGGATTTTGGGACGTGTGTGGAATGCATTAAAGGTAAGCAAACCAAACACACTAAGAAAGGGTCCACAAGAAGCACTGCTCTATTAGAAATTATACATACAGACATTTGTGGTCCATTTGATGTTCCCTCCATGAGCGGAGAGAAATATTTTATCACCTTTATCGATGATTATTTACGTTATTGTTATCTTTACCTTTTGCATGAAAAATCTCAATCAGTAAACGCTTTAGAGGTTTACATTAAGGAGGTGGAAAGGCAATTGGGAAATAAAGTGAAAATCATAAAGTCAGATAGAGGTGGCGAATATTATGGCAAATATGATGAATCAGGACAACATCCTGGTCCCTTTGCAAAACTCCTTGACAGTTTGGGTATTGTCCCTCAGTACACAAATCCTGGTTCTCCATGGATGAATGGTGTAGCTGAGAGGCGTAATCGAACCCTATTAGAGGCTGTGAGGACAATGATGCGTAATATCAACTTACCCATGAAGTTGTGGATGCATGCCCTTATGACTGCTGTGTATGTTGGAAATCGGGTCCCCAGTAAGGCAGTTTCAAAGACACCATTTGAACTGTGGAAAGGGTGGAAACCGAGTCTTCAACATTTGCATATATGAGGATGCCCAGCAGAGGCACGCATTTATAATCCACATGAAAGGAAACTCGATCAAAGAACCATTAGTGAGTTCTTTGTCGGCTATCCAGAAAAGTCTAAAGGGTATAGGTTTTACTGTTCTACACACAGAACAAGAATTGTGGAAACCAGAAATGACAAATTCCTTGAGAATGGCGAAGTTAGTGGGAGTGATCAGGTAAGGGATGTCATAGTCAATGAAGTTAGGGTGGCAATTCCAGCTTCCGTGCCCCCAATTTCAATTGATGAAGTTCCACATAATGATAATGTTGACCCAGTCAATATTGTGGAACCTAACGTTAATGACCCTCCACTCCCGAATGATAACATTGCCACTGAAGTTGTTGATACAGTCAATGAAATAGCATTAAGAAGGTCCACAAGACCTAGAAAGCCAACTACTTCAGATGACTTTGTATATCTACAACAATGTGAATTTGACATTAGTATTGATAATGATCCGGTTACGTTTTCACAAGCTATGAATTGTAATGATTCCGATAAATGGATTAATGCCATGAAAGAAGAGATGGAGTCTATGGCTAAGAATGAGGTATGGGAGTTGGTCAATTTACCAGTAGGTCATAAGGCTGTCGGCTGCAAGTGGGTCTTTAAGACCAAGCGCGACTCCTCGGGTAATATTGAACGACATAAAGCCAGACTAGTAGCTAAAGGCTTTAATCAGAAAGAAGGCATTGATTATAATGAAACCTTCTCTCCAGTTTATAAGAAAGATTCATTACGGATTATTTTAGCTTTTGTAGCTCATTTTGATTTAGAGCTACATCAAATGGATGTGAAAACGGCATTCTTGAAAGAGAGTTTGGAAGAAGAAGTCTACATGGCTCAGCCTGAAGGCTTTACTATTGATGGCAAAGAGGACAAAGTCTGTATATTAAAGAAGTCCATTTATGGACTTAAGCAAGCTTCTCGACAATGGTATATTAAGTTCCATAATACCATTACCTCCTTTGGGTTTCAAGAAAACACTGTTTATCAGTGCATATACCTGAAGATCAGTGGGAGTAAGTTTGCATTTTTGGTCTTATATGTCGATGACATACTTATAGCAAGCAGTGATTTGGGACTATTACGTCAAACTAAAGATTTCCTATCAAGCAACTTTGAGATGAAAGATATGGGAGAGGCGTCCTATGTGATCGGGGTGGAAATATCTCGAGACAGATCACAAAGGACATTAGGGTTGTCTCAGAAGGCCTATATCAGTAAAGTTTTAGAAGATTTAACATGGTAAAATGTAATCCCATGATGTTCCTATTCAGAAAGGGGATAAGTTCAGCTTAAGTATGTGTCCTAAGACTGAGCTAGAACGAAATACCACGAAAAACTTTCCTTATGCATCTCTGGTTGGAAGCTTAATGTATGCGCAGGTCTGTACAAGACCTTACATAAGTTTTGCAGTAGGTATGTTGGGTCGATATCAGTCCAATCCTGAAATGGGTTATTGGATATGCTGACTCAGATTTTGGTGGATGCGTGAACTCAAGGAAAAACACTTTTGGTTATGTGTTTGTTTTAGCTGGGGGAGCAATCTCCTGGAAAAATGCTAAACAAACAATAATTGTCTCATCCACTATGAAAGTTGAATTTGTAGCGTGCTTTGAGGCTACTATTCAAGCTTTATGGTTGCGGAATTTTCTCTCAGGGCTTAGCATTATGCATTCTGTTGCAAAGCCGTTGAGAATTTATTGTGATAATACCGCAGCTGTCTTCTTTTCGAAGAATGACATGTATTCTAAAGTAATAAAGCACATGGAAGTGAAATACTTGTCAGTTAAGGAGGAAGTTCGGAAAAACACTGTGTCAATTGAGCACATTATGACTAGTGCTAATATAGCAGATCCTTTAACTAAGGGATTACCTCCAAAGACATTTTTGAAGCATGCTATTGATATGGGTCTGGAGGATAATCATTAAGGCTTTTCGTTTATATTTGGATCATGGTAGTGCTTTGTAATGATGGCACTCATGTTTTGATTAATCAACTTATGTTTTATTATGATGATGATTTCCGAACAATTTTTCTGTATCGTATTATTGTTTTTGTATACACTATTGTTGCACGATTAACAGAATTAGTCCTTTTCCTCAAGGACATTATTTGGGGATTATGTTTGCTCCTTGTACAGACTGATTATTCTAATTGATTGGTCCGTAGTACATGAAAGGACCACTTCTCTTTTATAGTAGTGTCTCCGCCATGACTCAACCAGTTGTTCAGGGATGATCAGGGTAATTAAGATAAACTCATCATGTATTTATTTAACCGTCTACGCGTCTTATGTTATATTTAAGCGTGACATTATGTTTTGATCAGCAATATGGTCCAAGTGGGAGAATGTAAGAATTATTATTTAATTCTCTATTATGTGGACCTAATTACTGATATAAGTCACCTTAATTAAATAATGGTTAAATATATTGTTTCGGGTTTTTAATAGGAGTCCTAGTTTAAGTGGATTACGGTTAATGTTTACAGGCCATTAACATCAGGCCCACTTATTCTATTAAGCCCTTCCTACCACCTCTCTATATAAGCACACCTGTTTGAGCTTTAACCTAATTCAATTCATATTAAGAAAACACACATAAAGAAAGTGAATTAGAGAATAAGGAAGGTAGGAGAAGACAAAACAATAAGGGTTCATCTTTTATCTTTCTCAAGTGATTTTATTATCAGATCTAATGACTACATCACGTAAGTAGCTTTCAGTAATTATCGCTTTAATCAAGATCTTATAATTTATGTTTACAAGTCTCACTCTATCCATAAAGTCTTATTTTTTAAATTACTTTACCATGGTTGAAAAAGTATTAGGAAGCAGACAATTTCCAGATAAGGCCTCAAACCATGTTGGACCCCAGTTCCAAGAACCGAATTGATCTTGTTACGGGATACCCTTGACAATATACTAACACATACTTACATGAGACTTTGACTTTAGATTTTATCCCTCGTTACTAAAAGATTATTATTCACTCTCTTTCTATTTGAGTGGCGTTAATAAAAACGATTAAAAATTTATCATTACCCATTAATTATTACTCATTTACTTCTATTATATTAATTTATATTGATAAAAAGTGTCGAACACTATTCCATATACATATAGTCATACGCGGAGTATAATTTTAGGAAAAGAGCTTTACCGTCTTTATAATCCAACCTCCGAGTCAAATCCAGTAAAGTTGGTAAAACAGAAGATAAAGGAGAGCGTCCGAAGCGGGGTTGTGGGCTCGGGGCGTACGTGGTCCAAATGAACGACGGTAGCCACGAGAAGAGGCTCCTATAGATCAATTATGGTCACGTGTGCTGACATTTTCACATCACTTGCTTTTTTTAATTTCATTCCTAAAACAAAACTCGACTTTGTTTTTTACATTCATGGACTAGGGTCCGTCTTTTGTCGTCTATAATCTTCTCTTCCTAAACGCCACTACTATAGGAGTCTACCTATTTACCATGTCTTTTGGTTTCTTATTGCATGCGGATTGTATTTCAGCTTGTACGATAACGAGAGCTTGAGTTTGTAGAATTATGAGGGTGAAAATAATCATTTATTTGGTCTTCCTTTAAAAAGGTATATCCACCGTTTCAATTATAAAATCGACTGAGAAAGATCAGATAACCGGGGTAGCTCATGGGATGAAAGGAAAGATTTGACCTGTTTTTTTGTTTAACATGAATATGCGCGTTTTAAACACAAATTTGTTTTAAAATATGACAAATTGACAATAAGTATTCAATTTTGGATAATAAAAATAATGGGCGGTTTAAAAATTGGATATCATTTCATTGGTGACTTAGATAATTTTTTCGACAAGCAAGTTTGCTTAGTTTGCGTCTATATATTTGATATAATGTACTGTTATACATCCATGAGCTAAACTTGTATAATGAGTATGTTCTTAGAGCAACTAGTTTTAAACCTGTGCAAATTTGCACGGCTTTGTTCATTAAATATTTTATTTAATTTTATTTGCAAAATGGGAAAAATAAAAGAAAATTGAAATAAAAATGCAAAAAATTACATGTGTAATAATATTTTATCACAACCTACCAATAAAGAAAAATACTCTTCGTATAGGGATATTGAAACAATATAAATTGGAATAATAATATCGTAGACATATTACATTTAATTACTTAAGACATATTATATTTAGTTACTTATTTAGACAAAGATTTTTCAAATACGAATTGCCCGTCACAAGTTTGACTATTTGGACGGGTTTTAGTGACGGATATCCCGTCTTAAGTTTACTCAAACTCTGTCAACAACTTGTGACATGTTGCCCGTCAGACGTTCAACTATTGTGATTTGTGAGGGGTTTTTGTGACGGATATCCTGTCACAGGCGTACGCAAACTCAGTCAACAAAAGTCAAGTTTAAGTCAAACTTATGACGGGTTGCCCGTCACAAGTTTGACTATTGCGACGAGTTTTTGCTTTGTGACCGGATATTCCCTCAAGGCTTACTCAAACTCAGTAAACAAAAGTCAAGTTCAAGTCAAATTTGTGACAAATTGCTCGTCACAAATTTGACCATTGTGATGAGTTTTGTGATGGATAATCGTCACAGGTTCTTTAATACATGAAAATTACTTTCATGGTATCAGAGCCAGTGTAACCAAAGGTCACAGGTTCAAACCCTGGCAGCCCCCAATATTTCACAACTTCACCAAGTGGAAAAACCCGGCACATGGTATGGGGGGTGTGACACCCTCGAATTTGCGGAAAGATAAACAAGTAATTTAAATAAATAAAAGATGAGAATACGTTTTTAATAGGTTCACTTTAGTGAAAATCGGTAAATTTTAAAACCGGAACTTACCATTAAATATATTCATCATAACAAAGGTGTCTTAAATACAAAAGTTCATAACAAAAAGGAAATAATATTATACATGAGAAGTATCTAAAACGGGAGACATATCTCCCTAATAAATACGGAAATAAAAGAGTGTATTAAATAATAATACAATCCTAAGAACCGAATATAGGTCCAAGGTAATCCTTCACTCGCTAGCTCGTCAATGTACCCAAGTATGCATCACAAACCTGCCAACCGCATTAAATATAAACACGGAAGCCACAGTCAGTGGGGAGTAACTCCGAGTTCTCCCAGCCACGAAATGTCTAGTTTAATAAAACATGAATAACATAAAAGAGATGTATATGGAAAATACAAAACCTTAACATATACGATATGCTTATCATGTTATGAAACAAATAACTAACATATAACCTAGCATATGACGGATAAGCTACTCATGCAGGCTATCATGTGAATCGGTTAACAACCTATACAAGAGGTAGGGAATGTAGTATTTCAGCTCAGAGGTTACATTTAAAACATGGCCTGGATACAACTCAACCCTAATCATACAAACTATCATGTGAATCAGTTAACAACCGGTAATTCAAACTCTATCAACCTTAGCCGGCTTGCATCTCACCTTCTAAGATTCATAGAATCATCAAACATGAAAGACCAATACGTCTAGAAACAGGCATAAGTTCTTAGCACAGTCAATAGAAGACTTCTGTAACTCGAGTCTATACCACGAGGTAGGATATACTTATATATTTTAGCTCAGCGGTTACCTTTAAAACATGGCCAAAATACAAAGCACACATCTTAGCTCAGCGGTTACCTTTAAAACATGGCCAAGATCCAAAGCAAATATCTTAGCTCAGAGGTTACCTTTAAAACATGGCCAAGATACCACTCAACCCTAATCCTAGACTGCGCAGACCTAGAGAAATGCGGATAAAACCACCGCACCCAAGACTCATGATAAGACCACATGAGTACCCTAAGGAGATCCACCAAAGGGTTGGCTAGTACTTAAGCTGACTCCATTCCCAAAGTGGAAGCAATTAGGCAGCCATGCCCCGGCTTGGTATCATAATCCCAGGCCAGTGACACAAAAGCTATCAAGCTGTGAACTATATACTCGTTAAAGATAGTAAGGCCTATCAATGTCATGGTCCAAGGTACTCATCTAGAATTAGAATGGTCAAGACGCCATATAATCATAATTCTCTATGGGTACTTAGTCAACACGACATATATCATACAATTAAACAGTCACGGGAAAAACATCCTATCATGTGACTAATTGCATATAAATCATATTCAAATATCATATCGCCTCATATCTACTAAGGCTCATTCATTCATTCATTAAATAAAACCTTACCTGAAGACAAATCCCCGACCCGAGTCCCGCGACGGGTCATCAGTCAAAACGGGGCTGACTAGATCTTAGTTTGACCAAACCCGTTTGGTCAAACCGGCTAGAAACAGAGTCTTAGCCATTTAGGCTTGAACATAAGAACATCATATTCATTTCATGCTATTTTTCTAATTTCTAACATGTGAATTATTAATTCTTACGAAACCCGCTTGACTTAAAGGATATCAAATTAAACTACAATCTCATGCTATAATTTCTAACATGTGAGAAATAATAATATTATGAAAACCTTTTAATTAAATAATTTACTTATTAAAATTTCCCACTTGCTAAATATTACAAAACATGATATAATAATAACAATAAACTCAAAAACCGTCACAAGCCCATAAGGAGGACTCACGGCCTGGTTTGGGCCGAGACTAAACCGGGTCTGAACCGGGCCCACGGGCTGGTTTGGGCCTGTTTTGGTCAACATTTCTAAAATCGTTTCTTAATATTTCCCGCATGCTTAACATATTTAAAACCCGCCAAAACAACAACAAAACAATCAAGTATCGACACAAGCCCAAAGGGCCAATAACGGACCAACCCAGACCGGACCTGGACCGGGCCTGAACCGGGCCTGAACCGGCCTGGTTTGGGTCGGTTTCTCAGCCACCATACACGGCCACCATCAACAACAACCCAAATTTATTTCTAACATGTTTTAATTAACAACCATCCATTTTAACAACCAATTCAACCATCATTCATACTAAAATCATGATTATGAACAAATCATCCAACATGTCAAAAACACTAAATATGTTTAAAACTTATAATACTTAATAATAATAACAACCTAGCATGTTACTACATAAAACCGTAAATAACAAAAACGAAAGTAAAAGGTATGTGACATTAATTCGTCGAGTAACTCGGTAATCGTTACCTTAGCTAGCACAAAACCAAATAGCACCCAAAATAAGAACTAAAAACCCGTCTACTAATCTTCTTCTAAAATATACGAGTCACCAAACTCGTCTTCATAATCTTCTCCTATAAGAAATGACAAAAATAACATTATTAGTATTAAAACTTGATTTCAACAATTAAAGTGTTGAAAACGATTTTGTCGGAATTGAAAATGAAACGTACTCGGAGACGAAGAGCGGAGAGGAGACTTTAGAAATATAATTTAGGACGGATTTGACCAAGTAACGAAGGTTTTGTGACGATTTTGCTCAAGAACGATCAAGAACGATTAAGAACACGAAGAACGATTTTGATTATATTAAAGAAGGTATTAAGTAGATATTAAGTTGATTTAATGTAAAATGAAAAGATAAGTAGTGAGTAAGAGGGGAGTTGGGCCGTGTAATATAGAGGATTTACGGGAGTCGGGTTTTGAACTTGTTGTTACGGGATTGACTCGGGTTTTATAAATATATTATGGTAAACATCTAGGTATTATTAGATATTATGTTTGTTTAATCAAATATCTAAATATTATTAGATATTATGTTAGTTTAATGAAAATATCTAATCCTAAGGGAACAAGAGGAAAGAGGCGTGTGGAGGTGGAAGGAATCGGGTCTGTCTTTAAGCGATTTGTTGCGTAATTTAAACTGACAGATCGATAAAGTTATAAATATCTTAGATATTTGTATTAGTTTAATAATAAGTAATCAAAAGATCTAAAGTGAGGGAAAAAGCTGTTTTGGGCGTGTGGCACTTGTAGGAGTCGGGTTTCGGGTTTGTTTCGGGACTTAAGTTGACTCGGGAATAGTTAAATGAAGTTCGGGTTTAAACCGTAAAACATATTCTTTAATTCCAAATAAATTCAAAATAATTATATTAAATTATCATAAATTCAAATAAATCGTAATAAATTAAAACAAATTAAATTTATTATTTTTCAAATATAATTTCGGTCTTTCAAATTACGGGTTGTTACAATCACCCCTCCTTTTAAAAAGTTTCGTCCTCGAAACTTAGAAGGAGGAATGTGACATATATGTAGGTCTATTTCAAACCTTTTAAAATATATTTGTAATAAAAATACAGGGTCTTATCAATGGGCGGAAGGTTCTCGTCTGCAGTTAAGAACATCGACGTCCCAAGTCAAAGACTTAAAAGATACATTTTCGCATCAACAAATGAGAAAACTAGTTATCGAACGTCTCCAATAACGAGTCTCAACACTCCTTGACGGTAAAACTACTTGAAATCATCAAACATTTCCAAAAGCTTTTAGTTCAAAAATTCTATAGTAAAGGTAATAACTCTACTATCTATGCCTCAAATTTCTAACTAAAGCTTCTAATAATCTATCTATAAGAGATGATATTCGATAGAAGGAACGGAATATTCGAAAGAATAAATCGAATAGAAAGAGGGAAGAAAGAAGGAGATTAGCCGGAAAAGTAGATCCGTTTATTGATATAGGAATGTCCGAATGAAGATAAGAGCATGAAAACACATCTCCGGACGGTAAATATATAGGAGTACTTTCTCCAGCTGAAGCTTTGAGAGATAATTTATCGGATAGTCTCATCAAAATAAAGGACAAAGAAGCTCCCGTATCAAATAAAATTAAACACGGTATTTCATAAATTGAAAACATATCAGTCACAATGTCTGGTTGAGCATCGGCCTCAGCGCGGCTCATGATGAAAATTCGACCCTTCGGTCTCCCAGAAGTAGCTGGTGCAGAAGCTGTCTTCTTCTGATCAGGACATACATTAGACTTGTGTCCCGGTTTCTGACAAGTATAGCACACAATTGGCTGGTTGAAACAGCCCATACCGGGATGCATAGGCATCTTGCACCTAAAACAGATACGACCCTTAAGATCGTTGTTGTTGCTCGGGACGAATGGACGGTTACTCTGAGTTGCTTGTCCACTCTGAAAATTCTTCCTCTTGTTTGAGTAAGAGGAGGAAAAGGAAGGTCGAGAAGTAGTATACAACGGTCTTTTACCATAGGCATTAGGAGCAACATACGAGGTACAACGGTCTCTTACCATAGGCATTAGGAGCAACATACAACGGTCCCTTTAGGCCAATCTTATAAGACTTTCTTTTAATGTTCCTGGTCCTTGGGTTCTGGGTGAAGATTTGAATTAAATTCTTCAAGCCAATGAGAGATTAGGAGGCAATTTTAGTATTCTCGATGCTCATATAGGGGACAAAGATGTATACTGTCACTCAGATGCTCAAGCTTTTAAAACCGGAGCCGAAGAAAACCAATAGTTCATGTTATTCTGATATTGAGAATCAGGCAAACATTGCTGCAACCAATGTTGGAGCTAGTGTCCTCCACAGTTAGTGCAATAACATAAATAAATCTCTGTAGGTTCACAGGGTATACTTTGTATTATAATCAGTTGATTAACGTTTATCAATAACGGTTGGCTTGCTAGATAAGTTTGACGTTATTGTCATACAGATGGCGGTGATCAACTGGTCCCTAAAAGTCACACCTAAAGGATGTGTTTTGAGAGATGTGATTATTTGAGAAAATAATCATATTGATGCCATATTATATGACTAAAAGGTTAGTCAGTGTATTTGACTAAAAGGTTAGTCAATGTGATGATGAGACGATTATTTAATAACGATTAAATAATATAAGCTTGTCTCTAAATTGGTTGAAGGTTCTTTGCCTTTTAGATATTTGGGTGTTTCAATCAAGACTACCACACTGAATGTTCATGACTGTAAGGCCCTTATTAATTGGCAAGGTTGTTAACAAGATTAGAGAATTGGATTGTAGGAAATTATCCTATGCTGAAAGATTGGTCTTAATTAAGGCCGTTCTCAAAACTTTTCACAACTACTCGGTTACTATGTTCATACTACTAAGTGGATTCATTACCAGGATTGAAGCAATCTGCAGGAACTTTCTCTAGGATGGGGGAACTTATTTCACTAAGTCTTCTCTAGTTTGTTGGGGAAAAGCTAAATGATAGGGGATAAAGGCTGAAAAATGATTTCCTATGATATGGAATAAGGCAGTTGTGGGTAAACTGGTTTGGTAGTTTGCCACTAAACCAGACCGCCTTTTGATAAGATGGGTCAATCACACACACACACACACACACACACACACACACACACACACACACACACACACACACACACACACACACACACACACACACACACACACACACACACATATATATATATATCAAAGGTTTGCACGTCAACATTATTCTCCTAACAGCAATTCCAGTTGGTACTGGATTAAGATTTGTCATATGAAGACTCTCATTTCAAATGCGTATCAACATAATATTCTGAATGAACAACTAAAATAGGAGTACACAATTGCAAAGGGATATGAATTATTAAGGGATAAAGGGGATCAAATCATGGATTTATCATCACAAAAACATGAATACTAATAATGACAAACTTCACAGATTAGAGATTAGAGATGATGGTACCTGTTGTATTTGCAAAAATAGCACGAAAACCAATGATCACTTGTTTTTTCAATGCCCATACAACATTAAAGTGAATGCTTACATTGGGGGCTGGCTACGGAAGGGGCTTGTGAATGCCACCATCAACGCCTGTGTCTACCAGATCTGGAGGAAAATAAATCAAAACATGTTCAAACTTCAACTCCTTATCTTGATAAGCTTGCTCGACTTATTTTTGAGGATGAAGAAGAGATTCATGCATACGATAAGTTTCCCATTGAAGAAGAAAAATAGAGATTTCATGCAACAGATCACTAGTAGAACGACATGGATAACATGAATTTGAAGTTGAAGTTGAAGAGATAGAGGATGAGGGAGATTTGATCGAGATATTAGGGTCGAGTAGTAGGTGAAGAGTTGTCAATTTGATTTGATGTATTTGGTTTTGTTGTCGGTTGATGTGTGAATGTTTGGGTTGTTGGGATTCCGTCCATATTTCTTTGCGGTGGTTAGTTTGTATGGGCTCCCCCCCCCGAGACTCGTATCTACCTTGTATAGTTGTATGGTTCGATAACTTTTAATACAATACTTACCTTTAGAGAAAAAAAACAAATTTCGATAATAAGTTTATTCTCAATCCATTTACCATTCACACATTATTGTTTATTACAACATGTAACATGAGTTGATCCCTCAGCCAGCAAGAGTCCCACATCACGAACACAGAGTTCACTACCTCCTATACACCCCCCCTTCAGTCAAGAACAAGCCCCTACACAAGCAAGAACTACCACAGCCAAAGTAACCAGAACATGGTCTATTCTTCAGAAAACATGCCATAGCAAGTCCAATACCAAGGCAGATATCATGCAGCACCTGTCCAACCAAGGGCTCCAACTTATTTTTCCATCAAATTAAGGTCCTTAGCAAGATAAAAGTCCAGGACAAGTTTCCCTAATAAGTTATGGAAGTCCACCTAAAATAACCTAACATATTGAGGTCATTCCGAGGAAGTCAACATGAACAAGTCCAATTAATCTGTCAAAGACTCCTTACTTTTGTGTGATCAACCTAGCATAAATAAGAACGATGAGAAGGGTATCTAGTAGTCCCTCTCAACCCCCAAGACCACCATCAAACAGCCAGGCAAAGGCTCTCAAGGAATTGAGCAACATTACCATTTCAGGAAAGGGATTAGAACACTTTTCAACATTGCTTTTCTGTCATTTTGCAGTCTGTCTTAGCTCGTCCGATTAACTGATTTTTTCATTTTATTACCAGTATTTGCAAGGCTCTTTCAGCCCTTAGATTATGTTTATTTTCAAGGGTAGAGATCTATTGTAATTGCCTATATAAGTGAAAGTTCATAGACCTTAATTAGACTCCTCTAATCATTAGTTACTAAATTACTTGTTAATTTAGTATTTAATGATCTATGTAACATGCATGCAAATATAAAGACATTTATATAAAGGAATAAATTTCCTCACATTGATATGGAAATTAAGTGGGCACAACAAGAACTCCTTCTTGTTGTTTTTGAGCTATTAATATGGATGAACAAGAACAATCTCCAAATTAGAAGACCTACTTCAAGTTGCACCAAGATGATACCAAATAATCTACCCTTATTATTAACTAGATAATAAGATAGATATTATGCTACTAATATTAGAATATATTACTACACTAGTAATACTTAGTAAATATTAGTATTATGAGAGTTTTAGTGAGAAGAAGGGTTTTTGAGAGATGTATGAAAAACAAGCAAGAAAATGAACAAACAAAATGAACAACCATATTGCCCTTTTATAGGCAATATGGCCGGTCATGAAGAGCCTCTCAAGGGTCTTATTTTAATCACACGCAAAGTGGTAGAGTGTAGTGTTTGAATGAAATGATTTTAGGTTACTATTCATGTCATAATACATGTGACTTGTGAGCATGAACAAAAGCAACCATCATCACCTCACCACTACTCACTTGACCGGCCATGTGAGGCCTTATTTGGTCTATTTTGATTTTTGATATTTGTCCCACAAATACTTTTTAATCATATGCTTAATTATCTTATATAATTAAGTGTTAATTTGATCAAATAACAATTATATGACACAATTAAATAAATAATACAGTATGTACTTAACATTTTAAGTAATATTTTACCATTATATCAATACATAATGGGTCCCACAATGCTTAGTTAATTTATTTTACAACTCATTGTAAATATAATTAACTAATTAGCTCTATCTCAAAACCTCAACTAATTTAGTAATTTAACAATTAATTACTAAGTTAAATCTTATTTAATCATATTAAAATAAGATATAAATTTATTAGTCAATTATCGCATAATTGAAAAATAAACTTAATCGAATTTGAGTTCTTAACTCAATTTCTAACAATTAACTCTCGTACATATCGAATATATGTCATGGACTAATTAACTGTATCATATACAAATAATTAGTTACTATTTGGATTTCATCTATAGGTGTGACCGAAAGGGATCAGTTGATCACCGCCGTCATACGACAATAACGTTAAACTCTAGTCAGCCAACCGTTATTGGTTTACGTTAATCAACTGACTAATCATATATATAGTCAATAAATATCCCAATTGTATTCCTTAATTAGATTTATTATGTGGCGCACTATTGTGGAGAACACCTACTCCAACAATAAGGCCTGCATTGTAAACCTAAGAGCTCATACTTGATTAATGATTAAAAACTGAACTTTGTTCAATCACAAAACTCTTATAATTGGCTTGAGTCTTGTTGTGTCTTTAAATTACTTGTGTGTGAGTTAAATACATAGTGTCTAAGGTTTACTGCTTGTGTGCTTAACCTTAAACACAACCCTTCAGTCTGTGCTTGTGTGCTAAGACTAAAGGTCCTATCTGTTCTGCCTGGCCTTGTGCAGGTTTCTGAGTTTTTCTGAGGCATTAAGTGACATTATGAGGGAGTGTTGATCATGTCTCCAATTAGCCTCTGAAAGTCTCTATTTTTGTAGAGATTTCAGTTCAATTGGTTATCAGAGCTTTGGTTTGTGAGTTTATCTTACCGAACTACATTTAAAAATACAAAAATAGCCATGAGTGAAGAGAGATTAGCAGAACTTGAAACCACAGTTCAAGGCCTTGCTAGAGCTGTCATGGAAGTAACAAGATCTTTCAATGAGTTCCTAGATGGTCAGATTAACAATGGTGGAAGAGGAGGTAGAGGTCGTGGAAGAGGAGCACCACCACAACCACCTCCTGCTGGAGGAAGAAGGAGACCACCTTGGGAAGAGGAGCACCACCACGACCACCTCCTGCTGGAGGAAGAAGGAGACCACCTTGGGAAAAGGAGGAAGCATCAGACACAGACAACACAGAGCAAGAACATCTTAGACACCAGGATAAAGATGTTAAGGTAGAAATTCCTGATTTCTCTGGTAGTCTAAACCCTGATGACTTATTAGACTGGCTTAGAATCATAGAAAGGGTATTTGAATTCAAGGAATACTCTGACATAAAAGCCTTTAAAATTGCCATAATGAAGTTAAAGAGATATGCATCCATGTGGTATGAGAACATGGAAGTTCAGAGGGCTAGGGAAGGTAAAGACCCTATTAGATTTTGGGTTAAGCTTAAAAATAAAATGAAGGCTAAGTTTGTATCAAAAGACTACACCCAAAACATGTTTATTAGACTAACCCACCTGAAACAAGATAGTAGGCCTGTTGAGTCCTACCTGAGGGATTTTGAGCAACTCACATTTCAATGTGATATTACTGAAAAACCCGAGCAAGAAATAGCTAGGTTTCTTGAAGGTCTTGATGAAAAGATAGCTAGCAGGGTTAAGTTACAACATTTATATTCCTTTGAGGAGGCAGTTAACCTGTCATTGAGGATTAAGATGTTAGGGAAAGGAAAGTCAACCCCTCCCAAACCCCAGACTAGACCATCTTTTAAACCTTACACTGGGGTCAGGATATGAGAGCCTTTGATTCCTACTAAGCCTTTTGTGGTGGACAAGGTTAAGGCCTCTGAAACAGACATGAGGAAGACAGTGGCCCTCGAGAAATGCTTTAAATGCCAAGGCTTTGGGCATTTTGCTAAGGACTGTCCCTCTAAAAGGGATTTAAGTACCCTGGAGATTGTGCAGTGGGGTGATGAGGAAGTCCTTTTGTGTGAGGAGGACCTGGAGGAACCTGAGGTAGAGCCTAGTGAGGAAATGATAGAACCTGATTCAGGCTTGAGTCTGGTGACCTTGAGGGTTATGCACACCCAGCCTCAACCCTTGGAGGATGATCAAATGCAGCAAATATTCATGACTAGGTGTACCATAAAGGGAAGGGTTTGTAATATGATAACTGATGGAGGAAGCTGTACTAATATAGCTTCTACAACTCTGGTGGATAAGCTGTCCTTAACCACACAAGAACACCCCCACTCTTATAAACTGAGTATGCTGAACAAGGGAGTGGAAGTGAGGGTTGACAGGAAATGTGTGTGCCTTTCTTTATTGGCAAGGGCTATACTGATGATGCCTTATGTGATGTTCTATCTATGGATACATGCCACTTCTTATTGGGCAGACCATGGGAATTTGATAGAGACTTCGTGCACCATGTGAGAGACAACACTTATGTCTTCAAGTTTGGTAACAAGAAGATCATCTTGGATACCCGCACCCCTGAGTTCCCTTGCTAGTCCCCAAGAAGGATGGATCTTGGAGGATGTGCATAGGCAGTAGGGCTATCAACAATATCACAATCAAATACAGGTTCCTTATACCAAGGTTGAATGATATCTTGGATAAACTGAGTGGAGCTGGGGTCTTCTCTAAGATTGATTTAAGACAAGGATACCACCAGGAGAGGATCATGGCTGGAGATGAGTGGAAGACATCCTTTAAAACCAAGCATGGCTTGTATGAATGGCTGGTAATGCCCTTTGGTTTGTCTAATGCCCCAAGCACATTTAAGAGGTTGATGACTGAGGTGCTGAGACCCTATTTGGAAAATTCATTTTTGTGTATTTTGATGACATCTTGGTATACAGTCCTTCAGCAGAAGAGCATCTCCAGCACTTGAGAAATTTATTTGATGTTTTGAGAAAACATAAACTATTTGGCAAAATGGAGAAATGTACTTTTATGCAGGATGAGGTTCAATTCCTAGGATTTATTATATCCAAGTAAAGGGCTTCTGTTGATCAAGACAAGGTGAAAGCAATTAAGGAGTGACAGGTCCTTAAGACTTTAACTGAGGTGAGGAGTTTTCATGGGTTGGCCTCCTTTTACAGAAGGTTCATTAAGGGGTTCAGTTCCATCATGGCTCCCTAGACTGAGTGTATGAGAAAAGGAGAATTTAGATGGAATGACAAGGTTGAGAGGTCTTTCAACATCATCAAGGACCTCTTGTGTGAGTATCCAGTCTAGGGACGTCAATGGGGCGGGTCTCGCCCCCACACCCTCCCCACTTGGGGCGGGTGCGGGTAATGATTTGACGGGTGGTGGGGCGGGGCGGGTATCAAAAGTGACATTCGTCGCGGGTCGTGGGGCGGGTACGGGTATCACATGAGATTCGCCCCGTACCCACCCCGCCCCACTCCGCCCCACACCACCCGCCTCGCATGTCCCCGCCCCGCTTATACCCGCCTTAATGATCTCCGGCTCACCTAAAGTATACATCTAGCTAAGTAAAATTTTACAAAAAAATGATTATTTTAAAAATATAAAGGCTAAACTATTAAAATAGACTTGTTTGGTAGCTTATGTACTAGTTAATTGAATGTGCAATTATTTCATACCACTTTCCGGATACTATTTGTATAAGTCGTACGAAACTTAATATATTTAGATTCATGATTTGTTTTTTAAAAAAAAAATTATGAAGAGAAAGGTCATTTGGCTGGTTAGCAGGTCTCCGCGGGGCGGGTGCAGGGTTGAAAAGTTAAACTCGCACGGGTCGTGGGGCGGGTGTGCCGTGTGGGTACGCTTTATAGTTCGCGGATGCCGGTGCGGGTTACTCATCCTCCGCACCCACCCAGCCCCATTGACATCCCTAATCCTGTCCTAATTCTCCCTGACATTAACAAGCTATTTGAAGTTGAGTGTGATGACAGTGGCATAGGCATTGGTGCTGTCTTGACACAAGAATAGAAGCTATTTGAAGTTGAGGGTTCTTGTTCCTAGAGAACAGGTTGTGTATGCCTAAGGGTCCTTACAGGGGGGTTGTTAGTGAAGGAAGTACATTCCAATGGCCTAGTTGGTCACTTTGGAATTCAGAAAACTTATGACATATTGCAGGAACAATTTCATTGGCCAAATATGTTGGGAGATGTTCAGGATGTGATTAGGAGGTGCGGTGCTTGTTAGAAGTCTAAATCATTCTTCCAGGCTGGGACATACACTCCTTTACCAGTTGCAGATAAGCCTTGGGAGGATGTCGGCATGGATTTTATTGTAGCACTCTCTAGAACTCGGAGGGGCAAAGACTCAGTCAAGGTGGTTGTTGACAGGTTCAGCAAAATGGCACATTTTGTTGCCTCCAAGAAGACTGAGGATGCCAAGGGAGTAGCAGACTTGTACTTCAAAGGGATTGTCAAACTCCATGGAGTTCCAAGGACATTAGTGTCTGACAGAGACTCTAAGTTCATGAGTCACTTCTGGAGGACACTTTGGAAGCTGCTCAGGACCAGGTACCTATTCAGCATCTCTCATCACCCTCAAACTGATGGACAAACAGAGGTGACCAACAAGACATTGGGCAGGATCTTTAGATGTTTCATTTCCAAGTCCTTGAAGGACAATTGGGATCTAAAGCTGACCCAAGCAGAATTTGTATTCAACAGAGCCCTCTCTACAAGCACTGGTAAAAGCCCCTTTGAAATTGTTTATGGTACTAACCCCTTGATGCCAACAGACCTTGTACCAGTGGCAAGAAAGGTGGTCCACTATGATGCAAAGACCAGGGTGGAACAGATGATGCAGATACATGCTCAAGTGAAACAGCAAATTGAGAGGTCCAATGAAATGTACAAGTCCAGAGCAAGAGGTCTAAAGAAATCTAGGGAGTTCAAAGCTGGGGATCTAGTATGGTTACACCCGAGGAAGGAGAGGTTTTCTGACAAGAGGAAGAACAAGCTGAGTCCAAGAGCAGATAGTCCCTTAGAGGTCATTGAGAAGTTGGGTTCTAATGCATACAAGAATGACCTCTCAGGAGAGTATGGAGTGCATGGCACATTCAATGTTAGTGATCTAAGCCCATATTATGGAGAATCTGATGATGACAATAATGAGGATTTGAGGGCCAATCCTTTTCAGGAAGGAGAGTTTGCAACAAGAGTTGATCCCTCAGCCAGCAAGAGTCCCACAGGAGGAACACAAAGTTCACTACCTCCCATACACCCATCCTTCAGTCAAGAACAAGCCCCTACACAAGCAAGAACAACCACAACCAGGATAGCCAGAGCATGGTCTATTCTTCAGAAAACATGCCATAGCAAGTCCAATACCAAGGCAGATATCATGCAGCACCTGTCCAACCAAGGGCTCAAACTTCTTTTCCCATCAAGTTAAGGTCCTTAGCAAGATAAAAGTCCAGGACAAGTTTCCCTAATAAGTTCTGGAAGTCCACATAAAATAATCTAACATATTGAAGGTCATTCCGAGGAAGTCAACATGAACAAGTCCAATTAATCTGTCAAAGACTCCTTACTTTTGTGTGATCAACCTAGCATAAATAAGAACGATGAGAAGGGTATCTAGTAGTCCCTCTCAACCCCCAAGACCACCATCAAACATCCAGGCAAAGGCTCTCAAGGAATTGAGCAACATTACCATTTCAGGAAAGGGACAAGAACACTTTTCAACATTGCTTTTCTGTCATTTCGCAGTGTAACTCGTCCGATTAGCTGATTTTTGCATTTTATCACCAATATTTGTAAGGCTCTTTCAGCCCTTAGATTATGTTTATTTTCAAGGGTAGAGATATATTGTAATTGCCTATATAAGGCCTGCATTGAAAACCTAAGAACTCAGACTTGATTAATGATTAAAAACTGAACTTTGTTCAATCACAAAATTCTTAGTAGTGGCTTGAGTCTTTTTGTATCTTTAACTTGCTTGTGTGTAGGTTAAATACACGGTGTCTAAGGTTTACTGCTTGTGTGCTTGAACCTTAAACACAACCCTTCAGTATGTGCTTGTGTGCTAAGACTAAAGGTCCTATCTGTTATGCATGGCCTTGTGTAGGTTTCTGAGTTTTTCTGAGTCATTTAGTGACATTGTGAGGGAGTGTTGATCATAGCTCAAATTAGCCTTTGAAAGTCTCTATTTTTGTAGATATTTCAGTTCACAACCGTTGTAAATCAGAATAGTTTACAACGAGAATGTAAAATCATCCAAACCAACACTTCTTTTGGGTGTGATGGGGTCCGTGGCAAACCTAGGATTTAATGTATGGGATAGCAAAAAAAATTAGGCTAAAAATTATAATAAATTTTGAAGTCGAAAAAAATATACATGACTTTATAACAAGTACAATAACCGCTTACATAATAACTTAAAATATTGAGAGAGGGGAAAAAGAAAGGAATTTGCTTGTAAGGGGAGTCGAACCCGCGTAGAGAGGTGAAAAACTAGCCTTTACCACTAAATCAGAAGAGGTTTATTGTGTACATATAGTGGGTTAACATTTACTTATTTATTATGTAATGATATTTGGGGTAGCACAAATCGGTCTTCTAAACCGATTCTTTTTTTTTTTTTTAGGTTTGGGGTAGCGGCCGTTACCCCTTGCTACAAGGTTGGTTCACCCCTGCATGAGGTGATACACCCTTTCGTTGTGCTCTGGGTAAACCCTCGAGTTAGTCGAGTATACTTAATAGTCTACAAACCAAGTAAACCACCCAGGGTGACATGCTCGAAGTCTCGAAGACATAGACTAAATAGATGCTTGAACTTGAGACACTTGAGAATACGAGTATATATTTTTCTCCTATGCTCGGATACTTTTTCCTAAGAAAGTTGATCAAACTGGTTATAAATTTGAGATCGAATTAAAGATTAAAGATAGAACATAATAGTAAACTAATCTAGAAAATATTACGTTAGTGCCACCCCACGCACGATTGTTTAGAGAAAAGTCGAACGTGTGGGCAAATTGTGAAGCCCTATATATACTTGATGACTTATTAGGAGCAGAAGTACATTACGGAATACGGATGGAGCTCTGCCGAGTTAGTGTAGTCTAATAGTCTTATAATCGCATTTTTACTATTTCTTGACTCTAATTTCTCCAATTGACCCACAAAGGCAACTAGTCAACTACCATAGGTTTTATGTCATACGTATACGGTATATGAGTATATCTACCCAGTAATAAATATAATTTTTTAATTATTTTTTTAAAAAAAAAAAGCCTTACAAATTATATTTAAATCTAATTATATTTAAGAGATTTTTCTACACTCACGTGGTTACCTAGGCAATTAAAATCTAAAGTGTAATGTAGTACACTTAGGCTAATTACCGAGTGAATGTAGATTTTTCCGCAAACGAGTAAATGAATATGCAAAATCTAGTTATACTTAAAATAATTGACTTATAAATTATACTCCGTAATTAGCCTAGTTGTACTGCATTATACCTAAGATTTTTTTTTCAGAATTGTACTACATATAACTTTTGATACATTTCTTAAACAACTCTTTAATAATTACCAATTTACCACAACGTATCCTGCCCTTAATAACTGAAAATATATTCCGACCATTTTATCACTCCGTTATTATAAACCTTTATTTACAAAATACTTATTGGACCCTTAATTAACATAACTATTAATAATAATTAAAAAATCATAAAATCATTATATTAATATTAATTAGTATAAAAAAGAGTATAAAAAAGGAAAGCAAAATCTCATAAAATCACATCCGCTAAATTTGGCGGCACTAAAACCGCTCTTAACAACACTCACTCACACTCTTACCCGCCATAATCAACTCCCCCCTCCCCTCTCCTCTCTTCTCCATTTCTTCCTAGATTTCCTCTATCTTCTTCTTCCTATTTTTTTGCAGTTTTCTACTTTTTTCCTTCTTTTTCAACTACCCTTTTCTTTTTTCTCTTTTTTTCTGTATTAATTTTATTTTTTTGTGTTCAAGAAATAGATAAAAATGGAGGGTTCTTCTTCTCTTAATCTTTTTTGTCATGAAGATCAATCTTTTATAAATGATGAAGATGATCAACATAAACACAAATTCAACATCATCCAATCTTGTTTTGATTTGGATTATCAAGATGATTATATCAATAACTTGATTATAAAAGAATTGAACTTTGAATCTAATAATAATAATAATAATAATAATAATACTCATTCATCTTCAATTGATTACCCTTCTTGGTTAATCGATTCTCGATTCGATGCGGTCCGATGGATTCTCAATGTATGTTATTCTTGATTGTCTCCATTCTATTAATTTTGTATTTTTATCCGTATCAGTCATTTGTTTATCTTTGATTTAAGTTAAATAAATGACCGCGACAGAGGAAGTATTTATAGTGATCAGGTAATAGATTACTGTCTACTATAAATGACCGCGACAAAGGGAGTATTTTATTTATTTCTGAAGTTTAATTTGGTATCGAAATTGTAACATACATTGTTTTAATGGCAGGCTAAAACTGTATTGAAATATCAGAATCAAACTGCATATTTATCAGTCAGTTATTTGGACCGATTCTTATCAATAAGACACATTGATGTAAGTGTCTATATATTATTTTCTTGATGTAATTGTATTAGTTTTATACTTTAATGCTAAAATTAGTGAAAATCTTTTTTGATTGTATTTTTATGAGGAATGTTTTTGATTCATTAGAGCAGTTATTATCAGGAAGATACATTGATGTGACTCTAGTAACTTATTGATGTAAACAAGTAATGAAATCTTTTTCTTAGATTTTATATGATATAATGTATGATTGTAGGAAAATAAGATATGGGCAGTAAGATTATTATCAGTAGCATGCTTATCAATAGCGGCGAAAATGGAGGAATGCAAAGTGGCTACATTATCGGAATACCCTGTATTAGATTTCGGGTTTGATAGTCGTGCCATACAAAAGATGGAATTGCTTGTTTTGAGTACAATGAATTGGAAGATGGGTTTAGTCACTCCTTTTGCTTACTTACATTTCTTCGCAAAGGAGGTTGGTGATCAAAAAATTGTGTTAGGTGACTTGCTCTCTAAAGCAGTGGAGTTACTGATGGCATTGATGCAAGGTAATCAGAATCATTAATCTTACTGTCATGAATGTCATCCTCGTCATTATGAGTCGGTTTATTAGTGGGTTCATGGGCACATCATTGCTATATTAATATGAGACCGCACAGACTTCAATGTCTTCAAAGAAGCTTCCGCTCAAGGGACTTTAAGTAAGTCGGTTATTAATCTTATAGTATGTGACAATGTTGTTGCAGAGATTAGATTGGTTGAGTATAGACCGTCTGTTATTGCTTTAGCAGCAGTGTTAGCAGCTTCTGATTGGCAAATGACACAGGAAACATTGAAGATTAAAGTTAAATCTGTTTCAGTATGGGAGACCTCAGATACTGTGAGTCGATAACATCCACTCGTCTCAGTAATCAGTGATCTTATTACCACATTGTTGCCTAATTACCTTCTACTGTTTACACGCTCGTCTCTTAACAGCTGCAGCAGGAAAAGCAATTGCTTTCATGTTACAACTCAATGCAGAGATTATCTGCTAAGGGTAACATAACTACACCAAGTCTTCCTGAAGTTCAACACACTGCGGATGAAACTCCGTCTATAGTGGGTACAAAGAGGAAGCTCACATTCACTGATAGTGGCCAAAATCCAAACTTGCCAGACAAAACTCGTCGTGATTGATTGGATTAACCTGCATAAAGCGCATTCATTATAAGCCTATATTGAATATTGATTTGGTTTGATTACAAGATTATCAGAGGCATGTTATCAGAAAATTTTGGGTACATTATTAATGACAGAAAGAGTGAAGATTTTGAAAGTGGGGTTCTTATTATGTATACCCAACAAAATAATCTGCCAGGGACAGCCAAGCTTATGGACCATGAGTACCAAGTAAATAAATAATAAGGAGAGGTGAATTCATGGTAAAGTTTCAGTAAACAAGCTGACTGAAATGCCAAAAAGCTACTTAAGGACAGTAAAATTTTAAGAGGGGGGGTCATTTATTTGTCCTATAGTTCATTCTAGCTTAGTGTTTAGGTGTTCTTGCTAAATAAGTAATTACCATTTCCTATTGTATTGATTTTTTTTTGTTTACTTATATTTTTCATCACATAAGTGTGTATGAATTTGAATGTTGTATGAATGTGTTTCCATTGGTAAGGTCTTGTGTCAAGACGAATATTTACTATGTTTTGGTTTCGAAATGTTATGGAATAAATTGGAATGACGTCTTGAACTGTATTGCTAAGGAGTTGTAAAGACGAAGCTGAGCAAAGTTATGGTACTACACAGTTCGGAAATATGCCGTGAAACATGAACAAAACATGAAAAAAAAAAAAGAGGAATACAAACTTGAGATTAACAAGCAAGTAAACCTTTGTTGCTACTGAATGCATTCTATCTTTTTTTTTTTATCATGAATATGAATTGACCTATACAATTATCGACTCAGTTAAACTGTTTCTGAATGGGTTTTCAACACTAAGGTGGGATAGTACTACCGTATTATCAGGTGTTTCTGAACAACTTATCTTTGTCGTGGGGGTCGAGTAGCAGCCAGTGACGCCCTATCATTTCAGTCGGATAACTTGTAAATGGAGGCCAAAAGAACAGTCAAAGTGTGTACATAGAAGCATCCATTGATAAACAGAGATTTATATTCAGAACAAATTCCCTGAAAGTGAGGCAACAGTAGTGAAGGCCTACCAACAGAGCTGGTACCTTGGAGGTTTATGGGATGCTGCTTCCTGTGACATTCAAAAAAGAGTGGGAATTCTGAAGGAATATATGTTAGTATGTGTATGATTGACTATGTATAGGACTACTTGACTTGTTTGTGTTACTTAGATATGACATTTCTCTGCTGCTTTTGGTCCAAGGAGCTTCACAAGTCTGTAAAAAGTTGACAATGACTTAATGTATTTGTTTGTTTGGTTGGTTGGGGGTATGTCATTCATTCACTTTGTTATTCAGTCTTGTGTCTTACCCCTCGTCGTGGGTGCGCTTCTAAAAGGTAAACCGTTGGTCAAGAATTTGCTCCATTCGACCCCCTTGACCTCATGGTTAGAGGATGAGGCGAGCAACTGCCACACCAAACCTATGTTTTCTCGTTATTATTATAAAGCGTAGGAAACCAAAAGAAACAGTTAAAGGATAGAGTACTAGTAATCTCTTGAGAGCTTAAGTAACGCGTTTCACTGAAAAAGAATTAATAGTTCTTGGTGAGGGAGAGTAGAGATCATAGTGTCTGTTCGTTTAAGATTTTGATTAATCTAGTACCACAAAGTGTCAGTAATATTGATGAAGAGCTTTTAATTGTTCCTTCATTAGATCACTTTGAAGCACATGGATCTTTATACAATGGAGTAGTAGGCAACGACATAGCTAGCTTTTTCGCTACTGAAACTAGGTGTTGAACCAACAACCTCGCTCAATACCTCATTTCATTCCGTTAACTTAGTATTCTACTACCTAGCACCTACTGCCTACTACCCGATCACAAGCGATTTAACTATTTAAGACGACCAGTAGAATATATACCGCGGATTAGTTCAAGGCGACAATAAATATAGCAGCAACAAAGTGAGTAGTTTGTAATTAGGAAGAAGGTGAATTAATTGTCTCTTTATTATGATTGACAAGGAGACATATAAACCAATTAAACCATAGTGAAACACACACACATAGGGCATGAAATGAATTACTGCAAGTTACAGTCTGTCACTAGCATAACAATGAGCATGCATCTTTTCCCCTGTTACTGATTGTACCTACCTTTAGTACCTTACCTTTGTTTTGTGGCCATGCTGCTTTTTGTGTCATGACTTTAGAGTTTTACATTTCACTGAAATGCATGCTTGATTCCCCCCCACTTCACAATCATCAATTCACTGCACCATTTTCAAGTTTATATAAATCAAAATGTAGGATTGAATCATGAAAAATGTGAGCTTGCTTTAAAATGCTCTACTATTACATTAACACGCGGTTTTTTAGGACGTAATCTATCATGGTATCAGAGCAAGCATGATCAAAGGTCAGGAGTTCAAATTCTAACAGCCTCCAATATCTCGAAAAGTGGAATTTTAGCCCATGGTATAAGGAGCGTGTGTACTAACCACTCTTCAAGTCAAATGGACATTCGAGTGAGGGGGGTTCGTCCAAATTTGGTTTTAGGATTTTGTAGACGCTTAGTTTAAATCCTTTGCTTTATAAATGGAAATAAAAAAGCCCAAATGACTTGCTGAACTCCAATTATTTATGGCACATGAATACACGATACATGATTGATGGGGTTCATGAGAAAAGGTTGAACAGGCTGAACTGAACTGTACATTTATACTAGTTCGGATGAAGATTTAGTTGCATTTTATCAGCAAAAATAATTTTGCAAACAGTTTTCTGGTTCTTGTACTTTAATTGTGAACACTACAATAATTCTCATCTGAAGAAAAGAAGATTCATCTTATTTTTTGAATAGTTTGCTGACCTGCTTTGAAACTACACTGACATCTGAACTCTGTAATTCACAAAGCTACAAGCAGCCTCAGGGTCTCAGACACTTCAACTACACTCAGATACACTCCCTCGGCCTAAGCACGACGTTTCGTCCCTATAGTCTTTACTTTACTTGCAAGAGTTGCAACCGTGAAAGCCGCTCCCACATTGGCGGAGCCAGGATTTGTTATTAGTGGGCGAGACATTTTAGCGGGGGTAAACAGTGTAATGCAATGAAGAAAACTAGCAAAAAAAATCAAAATTTTAACTAAAAGCTTCGAAGCTCTTATTGTTGGAAATAATGAGTTACTGCAAAGGGCCGAAAAAAAAATAACAAAATGGATTTGATAAACCTTACTGTGTCATGGTAAGATAGTCACTCCCTTAGAAATCTAATTGCCCTCGACATGATGCTGTCAAATAGAGAACGACGCTCCCCAGGGTATACACATCGCTCCTTTAAATGTGCACCCAAAAGGAAGAGTTTGAACTCGTAAGTTACTTCTCAGATACAATATGGGACCAGATATAATAGGAAGTATTTGTTAGATTTTTTCGGATGATAAAAATGACTAAGGAAAGCA
Source organism: Heliosperma pusillum (assembly GCA_022085475.1). Lineage (NCBI taxonomy): Eukaryota > Viridiplantae > Streptophyta > Magnoliopsida > Caryophyllales > Caryophyllaceae > Heliosperma > Heliosperma pusillum. Next base: position 25,645 of record JAIUZE010045565.1, on the reverse strand, counting down.
GTGGCGTAGCCAAAAACGTTTAAATGCGGGATTAATATTAATGTACTCGTTATTCGTTTATTTTATTTTGGAGTCTTAAAAGACATAAAAATTTCAAATCTGACAAATTTTGATGATGAAAAAGGTCAATTGTCGAAAAGTTGTGGGGTCTCAAGACCCACTAACTTTTATGTAGCTATGCCTTGAAAAACAATTTGAATAAGGAAGACTCTTATTTATAGTGTAAAAGAGACCAAATTGAAACACAAGTATCAAAACTAACTTTGTGAAAAGGCAAACGTCATTTGTCGAAATATTACGGGGTCTCAAGTCCCACTAACTTGTATGTGGCTATACTTCGAAAGGAAGGCTCTTATTTATAGAGTAATGTCATGTTCTTTTGGACTTAGGTCCTGCTCTTTTCGGCTGAAATGAGTTAAACTGAGTTAATTGAAGGTGAGTTTAATTGAACTAAATCGAATGAAACGCAGTTGAAGTGAATGAAGTTGAAATAAAACTTAATTTTGTTAAGAGATGAGTTGAATAGTATTGGCTAAAGCTAAACTAAATTGTGTTGAATAGAAACGAACTTAAATAAAACGAGCTGAAATTAAGCCGAAAAGAACAGGGCCTTAAAGTCACACCTTTTAAGTTCAGTTCAACTCCAATAAGTTCAGTTCAGCTCTTATAAATTCAGCTCCTATAAGTTCAGTTCTAAAAAGCTCAACAACTTTAACTTAACCTATATTAAATTCTTTATGTTAGGCTTGTTAACAACTTATTAATTAAAATTAAAATGATTTATAAAATAAAACAATCTCGTAAGACGATCCACTTTTATATGAAATAAGTTATTCATTTAATGCTAATATATGAGTTGTCTTTTCATATATTAGAATTGTCTCACATTGTGAGACCGTTTCACATTATTTATTGTTAAATTAACTAGTTATATACTACGGAGTATTTATTTATTTATGCCTTCAAGTTAACTTGATGATCATTTTATAGTTAGCATCCTAAAATTTTGTAAATAACACTAATCTTTAAGTTATATGTACAAGTATATTTATTAGGGCAAATATTTCGCAAGAAAGATGGACATGAAAAAGAAAGAGAAAAGGAAAATAATTAAACGAAAATAGATGATTACAAAAAAAGTTGTAATAAGTGTAACACAATATGTATACAAAGAGGAAATTTTATTATCTTATTTTGTATTTTACACCATACATTTTCTTTGTCAATAATATATTTAAAAAGTGTAAAAATAATATTAATAGAGTTAAGTTAAATTAATTTAAGTTAAGTTTAGAAAATTTCAGCTCTTATAAGTTCAGTTCAGAAAAGTTCAGCTCCTATAAGTTCAGCTTCTATAAGTTCAGTTCAAAAAAGTTCTGCTCCTATCAAGTTTAGTTCAGAAAACTTCAGCAAAATTCAGTCAAAAAAAACAGGGCCTAAAATAGACCAAAAATAATGTGGTAATTAAGTGAAACACGAGTATTAAAAGTGACTTTGTGAGAAACAAAAAAAGTAGTTGCTTCAATACAAACACAAATTTTCATTTGTGACGGACACTATCTGTCGCAAGCTTAAGACGGATACCATATTCTCTCACAAAATACCCATCAAGGGTGAGTGGAGAAGCACATGGGGGGTGCCCACCTTCTCCCCTCTACCCTTTTCCTCTCACAAAATACCCGTCGCATGATCCGATCCGCGCAAGCAAGACCTACTGCAATACAAAAACCAAAACAATCCACCACTCAGTGAGTAGAGCCGAAGAGTCCATACAAGCCTCCATAACAACAAAAATCAATCAAGTAAAAGTGTACTTGGTATATAGACAACGGAATTGTTGATTATTCTACCAATGTGGGGCGGAGTTAAGAGACAAAAAAAACAAAAGTAACTTTATGAACACGTAGCACTTTTACTCTAGCACTTTTAACACTCATTTTTGCAATTGCGTCGCTGCTAACCCCTAGCTCTACGGCCTCCCCCGCTGCAACACGAAAATTTGTAGTTTTGATTTTGGGCTACTCATATTGTTATCGGATGGGCAAAAGTTTGAACCATATTCGATCATGGAGCCTTAAGGCCCAAACCAGGAAAAAGTGAAGTCTGGTTGGTCGGACTGATAAGCCTAGCTCACTTGATCATTTTAAGACATTCGGAGTATATATCTACAATCCATAGGAAATTCTGTATAAATACATATTAGTTAATCCGTTCATTGTAACTAATTTCAAATCTTCTCTTCCATACTTCCAGCCAAAAGTTAACTTCATATCATATAAGTTAAGTTTAGAAAAGTTCAGCTTCTATAAGTTCAGTTCAGAAAAGTTTTGCTCCTATAAGTTTAGTTCAGAAAAGTTCAGTAGCAAAATTCAATCCAAAAGAACAGGGCCTAAAAGAGACCAAAAACTAATGTGGTAAATTGAAACAAACACGAGTATTAAAAGTGACTTTGTGAGAAACAAAAAAGTAGTTTCTCCAATACAAAAACCAAAACAACTCCACCACACAGAGTCGAGACGAAGAGTCCATACAAGCCTCCATAACAACAATAACTAAGTAAAAGTGTACTTGGTATATAGACAATAAAATTGTTTATTATTCTACCAATGTGAGACGAAATAAAGAGACAAAAAAACAAAAGTAACTTTATGAACACTTAACACTTTTACTCTAGCACTTTTAACACTCATTTTTGCAAGCGTCGCTGCTAACCCCTAGCTTCACTGCCTCCCCTGCTGGAACACGAAAATTTGTAGTTTTGATTTTGGGCTACTCATATTGCTATCGGACGGGCAAAAGTTTGAACCATACTCGATCTTGGAGCCTTAAGGCCCAAACCATGAAAAAGTGAAGTCTGGTTGGCCGGACTGATAAGCCTAGCTCACTTGATCATTTTAAGACATTCGGAGTATATATCTACAATCCATAGGAAATTCTGTATAAATACAGATTAGTTAGTATGTGTTTGGCCAGGTTTTTGAAAGTGCTTTTAGTCACTAAAAGCTTAAACTTGGCCAAACACACAATTTTTGTAAGTAAAAAAGTATTTTTCAAAAGCTCATAATCATTTTTAAGCCCCTAGAAGTAGAAGCACCAATTTGGCAGTAAGTGGATTGATAATGTAGTTTTTGAGCTTTACGATAAAGTTTTTGAGTGTAGTATTAAAATTTATGAATTTTAATATAAAGTTTTTGAGTTCATTAATTTGAACATTAAACTCAAAAAAATTACAATAAAACTCAAAATAAATCACATATAAGATTTAAAATTTAATTTATAAACTTTAAAAAGCTCGAAAAAAATGCATAAAAACTCAAATTCATACTAGTCTAAGGTAGTACATCCGATGTATAATCCTTTTTCTCCCACTTTGGTGCTTCTAGTTTCTACTTGTACTTTTATGACATTTAACACATAAATGAAAAAATTGGATGTTATAAAAATTTTAATAAAATAAAATAAATACTTTTTCGTTCGTAATTTTTAATTCTCTACAAATAGAGACCCATCTTGATATACTTTTATTAATAAATTTTGCATTTTTCATTCGATTAGCTAAGAAAGCTCATTTTGAAAAACACTGTGGTAAAATTATACCCAAACACTTCCAATTTTTCCTAAAATTAGCTTATCAAAAAACTCCTTTTGAAAAATAAAAACAATTTCTAAAAGTGAGGCCAAACATGCTCTTAATCTGTTCATGGTAACTATTCTCAAATCTCCTCTTCCATACTTCCACCCAATTACTCCCCCCCCCCCCTACACCCCACCACAGACACACACACACACACCGCATACTAGGTAATGTTGTTGACTTGTTGCTTATCGCGAGGCACATGGTTTTTCGATGTGACAAGAGGCATTTTGCATCCAAGCTCGACACATGGTCGACACAACTATGACCAATAGCAAAGTAATCCCTATTCGGAGATTTGGCCCACATAACCATGACTAGCAGCCCGAAAAGAGACGGAAATACAATGTCGGGTTTCCTCAACAAGCTTTAAAAGAGTCAATCCCGTACCTATCCCGTGAATCTCTAAGTCAAAATACAATCGTGATTCATTTAAAAATCGAAATAAAATCAACAAATTAGCTAACCAAACAACTCAAAAACGATACTCGTATAAAATAAAGGAAATCCATAGTCAAATCTTAGATTCATTTAAAAGTCGACATCGATCACGAACTCTCTCATTTATATTGGGCTAAAACAACATTTACATCACCACAATCCATCATTCAAAGCCCATACATACCACACCAAAATCCATTACATTTCACCCTTTTTCCCACTTCACTCCCAACTCCCCACTATAAACTCCCTCAACTTCCTCAAAACCCTAACCCTCCCCCATTTCCTTCCGCCGCCTCCACACAAAAACCCCAGAAAAAATGAAGTACAACCCAAGAGTCTCCTCCTCACGCCGCAAGAGCCGCAAGGCTCACTTCACCGCATCCTCAAGCGAGCGTCGAGTCATAATGTCGGCACCACTCTCAACCGACCTCCGAACCAAGTACTCGGTCCGGTCCATGCCGGTTCGCAAAGACGATGAAGTCCAGGTTGTTCGCGGTCACTTCAAGGGTCGTGAGGGTAAAATCGTCCAAGTTTACCGTAAGAAGTGGGTTATTCATATTGAGAGGATTACTCGTGAGAAAGTCAATGGGTCTACAGTCAATGTTGGGGTCCACCCTTCGAAGGTTGTGATTACGAAGCTGAGACTTGATAAGGATCGGAAGAGCTTGCTTGATAGGAAAGCTAAGGGTCGTGCTGCTGCTGATAAGGAGAAGGGATCCAAGTTTACTACTGAAGATGTTATGCAATCTATTGATTAATTAATTTATTAATTAATCTTGGTTATTCTGAGGTAATCTTATGAAACATGGAGGATGTTTAATGTTGTTGTTTTGTCGTTTTAGAGGAGACATTTTTGTTTTTGTTTTAGATTTTGTTGTTGTTGGATTGCGGATTCTGTTATGTTTATCATCGTTTACTAGTAATGGGATTTGTTTACGGTTGTTTTATCAGGTTTTTTTTATGATATTGTTTTGGATGTTGTTTAATACTCTAACCCTTGTTTTAATAGATTTTACATGTAAAGCCGCTTACATTATACTACAGCGGTGTAAGCGAACTTGTAAAAAGTTTTAGTGCTTGCTTGGGATGAGGGTAATTATTATTGGAGTAATAGAGTCTAAAATTAGATGAAATGGGACGAGATTATTCGTTAGTAGTGGTTGTGTAGGGTGGAAAGAGGAGTTATACTTAACGGAGTAATGGTTACACTATCTTCCCAAGCTTATAGTTATGACTGCAGAATTTCAAAAAAATTGACTTATGTGGGTGTTTCTGCCAGTCGGGGCGCATCATGGTCTGTGGTGGTGGTAGGGAAGGAAATAGGCTGCAGTAGCGGTATTTGGGAGGTAAAGAGAAAGATGGTAGTAACATAAGGGTAGAAAGGTAATTGTCTATCTTTCCTGAGGCTTTGATACACTCGGAGGGAAGGGAGTCTAGTATAGACTATGAGAGTACTAGACTATGAGAGAGTAAAAGCTATGCTGAGGTATATTGTGTATAGTTGTATTTGTATAATTACGTAGGGTATGAATTCACAATCAATCAGTGTAAAGATTGTTCTACTAGGTTGGCATAACTTTGGCGAGTTGCTTATTTTGAATGTAAGTGTTCTTGTTGATGCTGACAGTAATTATTTTCTAGATGGTCGTTACGTTGCTTGCTGTACTGCCCTTAATATTAAGGACTGTCCTGGATGTCATACCAACTACTCCGTATTATAATCATAAAACGAAGTGACTTAGTGCTCTTTTCTATTCCTCCGTATAATAGGATTCTAGCTTTGTTTTTTTTTTGCATACAACCATCTCAATTGAGACTATGTGTGTATCTTTTGATCTATGATGTGGAAACCGTCTGAAATTATCAATCACCCTCGTTTGATGTATTACACCAGTTAAGGCTTTGTATTGTTTGCTTGGTATTCTACATTTTCTGTTGCTGAGGATCTGTCGTTCATCAATCACCTTTATGTATGTTTTGTAAAGTTTTCCCTTTTTAGGATTGTACTGTGATTGTGGGTTTTGGTCCTGTAAATGTACTTTAAGAAACTATCCTCATTCCCAACCATTGTTGATGAACTATCAGAAACCTTAAATGGTTGAGCTTGGTCTTTTGATGAACTGCTTTGTGCTTATGGACCCTAATGGGTCTTGATCCTCGTGTCTTAAACCAAATCTACGTGAAGTTGTCCTTGGCAATTAAGGATTTTCTTGGGATATAACTAGATGTATATTTTATGTGCGAGCGATTAAATAATCTCTTGGGGTATAACTAGATTTATATTATGTGAGCAATTAAGCAATTTCTTGGGATATAACTAGATGTATATTTTATGTGAGAGCGATTAAGTAATCTCTTGGGATATAATTAGATTTATATTGTGTGAGAAATTAAGAAATTTCTTGGGATATAACTAGATGTATACATTGTGTGCAACCTCACTTATGTTTTTCCTTCATTGTTTGGATCCTTCATATTAGTGTGTGCATATTTTACATTCAGTTGTTCTCATTGAAGACGGCGCATATTCTTCTTCATTGAAGACAGGTCAGATCCCCTCTTATGAGGAAGCAAGTGGGAGGACAAGTGGGGAACTAAATGTATCCCCACTTGCCTGATTGTGAGAGAGAATCCGACACGTCTTCATTCGAGTCGGATATGCGCCGTCTTCAATGTGAATTTGTGTTTTACATTTTATATTCAATCAGACCTCCATCACATCACCTGTACCTTATCTTACCCCTTAACCATGTACAATCTTACTTTGATTAAAACTCAAATGCTGTTACAAATTTCATAATTATTTGATTGCATGTCTTGAGCGATAATCAAATCTCGATGAAGATGTTTGATATATCGTCAGAAGAACTTTATTATGGTATAACCTGTGTCCTAATACAAATTCTCTATCTTTTGGCGTTGTAGACATCTGTTTTTCAGTGGAGCCAAGTGCTTTGAATTGCCGTGTTTTTAGTTCAGATTTGAAATATTGTTCTCCCCATCAAATTTCAACTGCGATCTGTTTTTGCTTACTTTCATTTTTGTTCAGCTTTCTACGACCTGTTTATGTTATGCCTGCTCATTGTTCTAAGATAGCAGTTGCATTTGACAGAATGGTGACTGGATAATACTATAATAGCTTCATATTTTCATAATTATGATCTCTTTATAGCCCAGGGTTTATGGGGAATTGGGGATGATGGGTACCAACAAAGAGTAGAGTTCTATGGAACTCGTTAGGTTTGCGGGATGGTGTTATTGCATCATGATATCAAACATAGATTGAGCTTTGGTTATCTCTTTGGTGTCAATGACCCGTGTTGTTAATGCGGAACCTCGAGTAATCACATTTTGCAGCGTTTATTTTTTTCCTGCTGTAGCAGTAGATTGTTTAAGTGTTTGGTGGTAGCTAGTTCCTTGAATGGCAGAATCGTCTGATTCTAACAACACTGGGCATGAATACTAATTTTAATACCAAATACACGATTCTTTAGTAGCAAAACGATCAAAACTTTGACACAATTTTGTCACTCATGTTGCTCATTCAACTTTTTCAAAATTGAAGCAAGCGTCAAAACTGTTGATAGAAAAAGATTTCGGAAATTCTAGGCTGTACCACGAGTTCTTCGGTTTTCAATCTTCTATCGCAACATTTTGGAAATTCTATGTTGTACCTTTAACTGTATTTGGTCTATTAAATCGTTTTTTACCATTTCAATTACTTGATAAACTACTCATTTACTTACTAGTTCGAATTAGCCGTTAAAAATATAAATCTAGCTAACATTGCAAGAAATTTCCATTATCATTCCATGGGAAATGGATTTTCTCCATTTCTTTTTGGTCAATTACCTCTCACAAACACTATTATGTAATTTCGGCAAGTCTTGCTTGCGACGGGCCGACTCGTCGTAAGCTTAAGACGAGCCAGGCCCCCCTCTCATTTGGTGCCAAATTTAGGTCATTTGCCAATTGAGGGTCTTACACTTCGTCTTAAGCTTGCGACGAGTCGTCTCGGCACAAATGAGAATTTGTGTATGTTATATTATAACATCTTTCTTCTACCTTTTCATTCTTAAGTAGATTGACGACCGTCCGATTGGATCCAGATTTCGTCCAAAGTCCAAACCATTAATAAGTAATGGAACTCCATTACGACATTCCATTTGCCATAATGGGCTTTAATAGTAGTTTGTGCTTATAAAAAGTGATTGGTTATGCATCTACAGATGGCAAAAGCCGGCCCGCTTAATGTCCGACCCGATAGAACATGAAATTGGGTGAATTGAAGCCGACCCGATCCAAGGCTAACCCGATAATCGATAATAACCTTATTTTTTCAAACTCGACCCGTGACCGGATATTGACTCAACCCGATGGATTACCCGATAATGAACTATCTTAATAATGTTGTAAATAGGACATTCCTTGAACATAAAATTACTCATTAAAAAAATTAAATACTGATTAAAAACTAAATACATATGATAAAATATACGATGATTACCTGACCCCGTGCTGGCACGCTAATGACTGGACCTGACTTGTTACTCGCCAATGATCCGACATAAAGATGACTCGACATGATTTGAAACTGACCTGAAGTCGACTGTGACCTGATACAACCTGAACCAAATGTGTCTCGACCCACTTTAACCTGATTTGTAATTGACCCGAGTTGCTCGATTGCCACCTCTAGATGCATCTCAAGAGGACGGTGATACGACATGAATGAGTCAGAATAAATGTTAAGTATTGTCTTTTGATAAGCGATAAAGTTAATTGAGGGTTGAAGGAGGTCATGATGGAGAAAATAAAAATGAAGTTTACAACGTAAAATATAAAAAAGATAGGGGTATAACATAGAAAACCGAGAAATCTTAACAGGATTGCACATGCTTAGCTAAATCTATAGCTTAAGGTTGTAATCTTTTCTTATTGACAAAAAAAAAAACATAAAAAATCGAAAAATTCAGGGATACAGCATAGAATTTTCCAAAACACTAACGTTTACGTTTTTTATCCTTATTGTGTGACAATAAGATTCTACTTCGTATTGATGTATTTCTTCGAGTTACTAGTGTCTCTTGTAGCTTGTGACCTTTCACGCCCCCACCCCACCTCACTTGCTCCTTGTGAGAAGTCGCAAGCATGTGACGGTAGTATCGTCACAAATGCGCATTTGTGTAGCTTATATATGAGAAATAATGGTGATGCTCATCTGTACTTGCAATAGCTGCAAGTTTCAACAAATGGAGGAGTATTAATTATCTCACCATCATTGTACCAAAGCCATGATGAATAAAGCGGCATATTGATAATTGATAGTACAGTATGCTTTTGTGATAATGGTATTGTACTTGAACAATAACAACTTACCCAGCACTGATTGAGCTTAAGCTACAATAGTGCTTCCATTTCATCAACCGTACAAAATTAGGTATATACAATTATACATACATTTGGGATCTGATTAACTCATGTTCATTAAGAGCTAGAACCTACAAGCATGGATTCCTGTTACATTGATTTGTTACCTCAAATTTACACAAGTAATACTCCATTTTCTTGTGTCTCACCTGCTATGATAACCTATTCATACATTTAAGTTTGCAATTCGTTTATCGATCTTAGGTCAATACGACGTAACTTTCCTATGAGTCGGTACTTCAGATCATTTTAGCTGAATATATAGTGTTTCTGTATATGCATATGCCTATATAAAATGTTTCATTGTAGCCGAAATATACAGTGTTTCTGCACATGTACATGTACATGCCTATATTAAACATGCCTATATAAAATGCTATCCATAAGATCATTTAACCAAGGACTGTAAAGAGTGTTAAGTAAAAGAGCAGATCTGAATTTTATCGTAAGGTTCAACACTTCAACCTAATTGATTTGGCCTAGATTCCATTCCACTGTATGCGGAACTGGTAATCCGGTGGGCCAGGCCGTACTTCGTGCCGGCCTGTCGTGCGCAACCCTCGGAGGTCCTTGGATATTCACTCTTCAAATGCGGGCTTAAAGTCGGCTTTGGACCAATTCGGGCTTATAATATTCACTCTGACTTTAGAAATCTCATTATGTAATAGATACTTTGTCATAAAAAATTTTAATGCTAAATTATGTGATTTGTTAAGTATTGTCAATGTAAGCAGTATGAACGTAGCTTAACAAATGCATTAGTGAAATCTGCATGTACGTAGTATTGTTACGACAATTTTTCAACAAATGAACGTAACGGAAAAACTAGTGAAATGTGCATGTATAATACTTTTTAAATATTACTAATTTTAACAAATGACATTTTCGCCTCATCTCAAGAAATTATTTATTTGAAGTTAGAGTTGAGAAGCAGACAAAAGGGAGAGGCCTATGATTAACTAATTGCACAATTTTCAGCAATACAGTACTCCTAATGTACTTTCGACCTTTAGTATTGTGCTCATTACGGTGTTAGACTATTAGTGCAATTGTATTGTGAATTGAAATATATTCTTTAGGCTTAAATTATAGGTTTGTCCTATTAATAAATGTAAATAAATTATTATTGCTCCGCAAATGCCAATTGATTTATTAAATCTATTTAATTTTGCAAATGTTTCGATCGGCCAGGCCAAAATTTGGGACTTGAAGTCGGCCCAAACCCGGCCCAATTATTTGATTCGGGCCATGGGCTTTTCTGGCCTAAAATCAAGGCCCAAACCTGAGGAAAAATTGGGGTGGGTCGGGTCGGACTAGCGGGCCTGGGTCATTTGATCAGCTCTAAGCCCTCCCCTAAGCCCGTCCCAGACATGGGCTGTCGTGCCTGGCCCGATTATCTCCTCCCGTTGTTGCCCGGCACATGTGCCGATCGGAGCCGTGTCGAGTTGTGCCACCGTCGCGCTTGATGTGTATTTAAGTTTTTTTTAAATTATTTACTCATAATCCATCGTGCCGTGTCGTGTCGCATCAAACACTAATTCTCTTGTTCCAGCCTATCCTATGAACCGTCGTGCTGTTCTCGTGTCGGCCCATACTGTTCACCGTGCCTGGCCAGGCCGGTTGGACTCTGGCCGCCCGAAGTAGCAGGCCCGGTTTGCCGGCTCTATATTCTATACGCGGATAACCTAACAATGCGTGGAAGGACTAATATTTTGACAATTACTAAACTAGGTACAACCGTACAAGCTATAGCTAGTAGTAAGTTATTTTTGACAATTACAACAACAATAGCATTACTGGTCAGGTTATTTTCCACTAAAAAGACTGAACTGAATTTAATGGAGCTGGACTAAACTGAATTTCATGAGATTGAACTGAACTGAACTAGATTTAATGGAAGTAAGAGTTAATTTATGAAGAGATGAACTGAACTTAAATGAGCTGAAATTACGTTCAGAAGTTAAAAAGAACGGGGCCAGAATGTCTTATTTAGCTTCCACATATAGCCAAGTAAGAAAAATCACCAAGTATATGTTACTTTGGTCATATTATCTTATAATCACATAGAAACTACGTATGTACTTCGTATAAAAATTGAGGTTCTAGGAAAAATGTCCATAATAACTTAGTTTTGAGAAACTATCAATGTTTCCCATTTTTCCATAACTACAAACTTGTCCCTAAATTGCACATATATGTATATAAAATCAAAACTTCATCCAAAACCCAAATATCAAACAGCTTCAACCTCCATCTCTAACTCATCTCTATTCTTTACCCAACCAAATTTGTTTTTTACCAATTATTCCCACCAAACAAATCAAAAACTACCAAACCAAGAAAATTCTCAATATCTTGAATAGTTAGAATCCCATACAAAATGGAGTACAATATTTCCTTGTACTTTTTTTCTTGACTTTCACAGTTTCACTAGTTTTACTGACTTACTGAGTTTACTACCAATGAAAACAAACACCCTTCTTCTTCACTTCATTGCATTTACTCCTCTCACCACAAAGGTGTGGAAATAGCAATAAATACATTGTTCTACCAAATTCCATATATAACTGCCACTCTATTTATCACCCTACACTAAACTCTTACACTATTTTTACTACTTTGAAATTATCATAATAAATACACCTTTTCAGAGCATTTATACTAAAGGGTCCTCCCTTTATTATTTTGTTTTTCTTTTATTCCAACATCATTTTAAGTCTTATCTATCTTATATGAATTTAAGTGAGGTTGATGAAACCATGAAGCCTGGTTGGAATAACCTAGGTGTTGTGGATACAATCTTCGAGGACGACGATGAAGATGAACTCGACTCTCTTTCCTCGTCTCCTCTTTCTTTTCCTCTCTTCTCGCCTTCCTCCCCGCTTCAATCCGGTATTGATGCTTGGTACGTCGTCTACCGCCTCCATTTTCTCAATTTTTCATTTTTTACAATGTCTTATAGAGTATATAGTTTTATCTGGTGACGCGTTATTTAATTTGTATCGCGTTCATGAATTATAGTTTATGTTTTTTTTTAATAGGACGGCCGCGACGGGTAGGCAACCAGATGTGAAGATTCATGTACGAGGCATATGTTTTAACTTGCACAAGGTTTGTACTAATTTGTCAAAAAAATAAAAAAAGTTTAACGTTAGACTTGGATCTTGAGCATGTAACTGTCATTATGTGAAATGTGATTTGTTACTGTATTAGCATGTTGGTCCAAGTTAAAAGTAGTAATTTGATATTTTTATTTTATCAAAGAGCAATATGATAGCTTTCCAAATATATAGATAAGATATATGTCTCCATTTAAGAAGATCACATGCCTATTTAATTTGACCAAATTTCTTGGTTCATGCATCTACTCTAGGAAAATACTACGAAGTAGTTATTTTAACAATTTTCTTAATCATAATATTTTCCAAATTTCCAATTACTGTACATTTTAGGCCTTTAGGTCATTGTTATAAAAGTAAAATGTACAAAACCCAAGTCATGAGCACGAGCTCTCATAATTTTATCGATTAAGCTAGTTGACATCTGCACTAATCCAATAAACTGTAACCTTACGAATATAATCCGTATAATTATGTTTGTTAAGAAAGTCGGTAGCGAGTTTTGGTGAATTTGGTACTAGGTACAAGTACCATTAATCGACATGAATACAAAAAACGTACCATAGGTCAATAAATTACAGCATTGAATACTATATGAATAAATAACATTATTGTGACGTAATTTTCACAGGACCCATTAATTTCAAAAAGCAGTTACCTTAAGCGCCAATTAATTAGGGTCTCAGAATACACACTCTCTCCACCGTTAAAAGTAGCTGCGGACACCTTCAAGCTAGTAGCCGATTTTTGTTACAGCAACCACGCCGCCATATCGCCATCCAATGTGGCGGCTTTGAGGATAGCGGCCGAGCTTCTCGAGATGGATGTTGACGATGGTGTGGAGGATAGTCTTCGTGAAATAACGGAGTCGTACTTGTGTAATGTGCTACTAGATAACAAGGAGTCGACGTATACAATTTTTCGGGCTAGTTTGGCATTGCTACCTGAAGCTGAGCAAACGGCGCGTATAACAAGTAGATGTCTTGAAATGTTGTTTTGCACATTGGATGACGGTGATTGTGATAGTGACGGAGCTGTTAGTTGTGCTGATGGGCTTAAGACGGTTTCACCCGAGAATTTTGAAGTGATTGCAGACTCGATGCAGCGAAGGTTTACTCGAAGTCATGATCTCTTGTACCGGGTGATCGATCTTTATTTTCTGGTAACTACTCTAGATCTCCTACTTATACAGTTTATATATGTCTCAATTGCGATGTCCTTTTTAATTCAAGATCATAGAGCAGGGTGAATTTACGTTATGTTTACAACCTCGATTACATTACTTTGATTAGCGGACTAAAATTAGACAACTGTAAACAATTAGTCTGCGAATTAGGCCTACTTATGTCTCTCAAAATTACGACGGTAAGTCGGTAACTAGTACACCAAGTCACCAATAATGCTGTCATTGTACTGTAGGTACTGTAAACAGTAACACCCATCAATAATGTTATCTAATATCTTCTCAACACATTCCCTTGTTATAAATTCATAAATTACTACGAGTACAAAAACGTATTGGACTATATATTTACTGAATTACTGAAACTTGCTAGTTTTCCACCCTTGCTCATTGAAATTTTTTTGTCTGTGTCCCCTTCATACAAATTTGTAATAAATGCATCTATAGTGAACTGATTATGACTAATCCTGGTTAAAACAGGTATACAACGGCAAGGTAATGTCAGAAGATCAGAGAACACAGATCACCCGGTGCATTGACTGCAGCATTCTGTCTGAACCACTACTGATGCACGCTGTTCAAAACCCTCGTATGCCACTCCGTTTTGTTGTTCAGGCTATGCTCATTGAGCAGCTCAACACCCACCGCTCTATCTTCTCCGCCATCAACACCACCACTACTGCCCCCACTGCCACAACCATTACGAAACCTCGTCCCCACCATGACTTTCCTTCAGAGTCACCTGCGACTCTTGGAGCTATCCTAGAGCGCGATGCTGCCCTTCGCCAAGTAGCCCATCTTCGCTCGGCCATTGACACTACAACTTCGAGAATCCAAACGCTTGAGAAGGAATTGTCATTTATGAAGAAACTATTAGGTGAGAGACAGAAGGAGAAATGTGAAGAGACAGGGATTTTGTTGTTGGAAGATGGTGGAAGGTCTGCTAGTTGCCGGTTTAATCGTAATGATGGCATTAATCATAAGGTGGAAAGGGGTGAAAGAGGGTCAGTTTCGTCAAGCATGGTGAGGTTATTTGGGGGCGCTAAGACTAGTAATACTCCCGACATACCTAAGCACAGGATAGTTGGATCATCATCGTCATCGTCGTGGTGTATGCAGAGTGATCACAGGAGCCCCAAAGTTAACACAAAAGGGAATTTCCGACAACGGTTGATTAAGGGCTTGAAAAATGTATTTGGAGTTAATAACAAGCTCAAGAAGGGCGGGAAATTAAATGCCGGAGAACATCTAAAGGGTGTTGGACATGATAAAGAAGAGATTACTTTCGATTCATTTGCTGTGAGTAATTCTCTGCCACATGATAGAAGCTCATTCGGTTAGCTAGGGTGCTTAAATTAGGGTGAGTTTAGTAAGTTGTTCAGAGTTGAGACTTTGTTGAAATTAATCAAAGAGCTTTGTTAAGGTACTAAATGAAAGTACCTTTGAACTTGTAACTATGAACATTGATTGTTAGTATAGAGTTTCAAGTTACAAAGCTGCTATAAATAGGTATGTAAGGCACCATAATATGTGACAGTTCATAAAATTTCGTCAAATCAGTACATAACCGACACAGTAATTCAACCATTTTCTTCATAATTCACGAACCTGAAATGTTGTGAATTACAGAGTCTACCAAAATATGGGTCTTTCGGAGCCAAGCTCACAGCATCGCCTAATTTGTAAACATTTGATGCAAACACCTTAGGAGATGGATGACGTACATAAAGAGATCGACACAAAATTTGGTTATGAGCGTAAAAGCGAAAAATTAAAACAAAATAAACTTGGCAGAAGGGAAGAAGATGTTACAGGAATATCGGAAGATCTAGTATCTAAACTTTACGGTCTGGACGTTGCAACTGCATTTGTTTAGCCATTGATGGAAGCCATCTTTCCCCTCTGATTTTCTTTAATTCGGCTACCCTTTCTTCCTCTCTCTTAGCAGCTTCTTTAGCAGCCGCTTCTTTGGCTTCCATTCTCTCTTTAGCCTTTTGACATGCCTGTTTCGCGGCAGCTAAGATATCTGTCCCCTCAACAGCAACACATCTTAGTTTTCGTTTGAACTGCAGCCATGTAGATGGAAAAGCGGAGAATCAGTAATCACTCATATCACAGGGCGGAAGAAGGGAGCCTAATCAAAATACATTTCCTCTTTGATTGAAACTTCTGTCCCTGCAAACTGCTCTAGAGTGCACGCATCAGAAGAAAAAACTTTAAAGGAGAGGGTACTCGAACAAGAGTAAACCTGCTTTGATTTTTCATCGGCCTCTTCTCCAGGAAGAATTCGCGGTTTCTTGGTAGGTCCCTTGAGTTGAACTGGAAGTAAAACCAATTTTTATTCCCAAAAAACATTAAAATTAAGCCTATTGAAGGGATAAAGCTCAAGAAAATCATAGGTATACCTTTATAATCAAACACTATACCAACAGGAGCTTGCTTGAATAAACGAACTCCCTCCCCATTAGCCACAGGATCATCTTCAATGACATTACCGTTGACATGGTCAGAGTCTTTTACCATGAGCAATGATTTTTCCAACATATTATCCAATACCTTTTGTGCCTGTCAGTTACAATCAAAACAGCACCTGCGCCTAGTGAGGGGACAGTTGAAACAAAACAACGCTACATATTTGAAGACACAATCCCAACTAAATTCCTTTCTTCTACAGAGAGAGCGGGTAATTGTCTTACACGCAAAATACTCGGGAATCAGTATCACAAGGTTGATACTAGTGACCGAAATCTCCAACTGAGTACCCATTAACCAAAAGCCGACCAAAAACCCTCAATTCTTCAACAAACCAAACAAGCTCCGTTTAAGCCGGATCACTGCATTTTTTTCCAAAATTCCCTCAAAATAACAATTAAAACTACATGATATCCTTATACAAAATGCAAATATGCAATTAGTTGGAAATACTTCAACTGATTGCACAACATTATTGTTTCCGGGATATATAAGACTAAACCAAAAACAAAAAATGTCAAATCGAAAAACTATTGACCGGGATAGAAGGAGTAGCTGGCATATAAACGTCTACAACTTCCAAACTCCACTGACATACTTAAAAATAGTAGCTTGTCAGCAGCAATAGCAACAACAACATTACCCAAGTGTCTCAGGCGCAAATTGCAGGGTAAC
The DNA here is from genome assembly GCA_022085475.1 of Heliosperma pusillum. Taxonomy (NCBI): domain Eukaryota; kingdom Viridiplantae; phylum Streptophyta; class Magnoliopsida; order Caryophyllales; family Caryophyllaceae; genus Heliosperma; species Heliosperma pusillum. The sequence continues at coordinate 8,688 of JAIUZE010045565.1, read as the reverse complement.
GGGAGTCAATGTAAAATTAAGATATACTCCCTAGTCCCTCCGTCCCGGTCATTTGTGGTTATACCAGTGGACAATAATAGTTGAATGAGATACTCTAAGATTGAAAAGTAAACAAATGACCGACATGAAGGGAGTATACATATAACATATGGATAGAATAATAAAATGAATGAAAAAGAAGGAAGGGAGAGAAAGAAGGGACCTTGATTTGGTAGTGTTTAATGGGTTGGGGTTGAAGAAAGTAGGAGTCATCGTCGTCAGGAGAAGGAGTTGGGGCGGAGTTGGTGAAGGTTGTGGTAGAAGAGGCGATATCGTTAATGGCGGCCTTCCATTCTTCGTTACCGTCTTCCTCCGAACTGCTGCTGCTGCTGCTGTTACTCATCTCGCTTTTCTTTCCCTGTTTCTTCCTCTTTTGCCGGCAATTAAAGTGCCCTTTTCCCTCTTCAAAACTTAAAAATATATATCCGGGCAATAACACGTACACTCCTTCTAACTAGCCGTCCCGTATCGGACACCGTGTCGGACACACGGACACATGTACCTATAAATAAGGAATGAGAGGTTGAAAGACTAAAAAAGATTGATTAGAAAATGAGTTGGGTGGGAAACGAGAATAAATTATAGTCAAAGTCAAATTTTACCTTCAATTATTTAAATTTAATAGTATCAAATATCAATATAAAAATAAAATCGTACCTTATTTATAACTATTTTATTAAATTTAAATGTCGTGTCTCGTGTCCTAAATTTCACGAGCTGCCGTATCACGTGTCCGTGTCCGTGTCCGTGTCCGTGCTAGGTCATGACCTATGAGTATTCATGACTTAAGAAACTAATTTAGTTAACGTCTCCAACAACACTATTTTTTTATACGCATTTGGTTTAGCTTATTTGATTTAGGCTTTGTTATTTTAACTAGGGTTGAGAAACTTTAGGCCCGGACTGTAAAGTGAATCGGATTGGACAACTCTGGACCAAAACCGAGCCAAATAATTTTTAGGTTTGGTCCTCCGTTCAATTTTTTTAAAGGATTCTTATCTTCGACCCGGTCTGGTTCAAGATCGGCTATTTAAGGTCCACTCAGTCCTCGTGATCACATCACCAGACCCTCGCCTTTGTCTGGGGAATGTGTCTCCTATCTCATATGTGTGTCACTTTTGATTTTGATTATCGTAGTAATAATACTCTACACATTAATGTCGTGGCAACTGGTGCTTTGTTTATGTTTAATTCTCTTTACCCTAACAGCTTTACTCCAACCGAGATGGTTGAGTTAACTCAAATTTGACGGTTCCACAAAACTCTTGGTGATACTCGTTTCACTAGTAAATGTCTTTTGGACTAGACGGCGACTTTTACCGCAACACATGCCTCGCACCCGCAACTTCCACCTTAACACGGTGGGGTTTGCCCTTTGAGGCCAAGGTGGGTATAGGGTGTGTAAATGTCTCTTACTAGTCTTGGTTTATTGATACCAGGGGTTCACATCATAGCGATCTTATTGCACAAAGCGTGGCGGCATTGAACTCACAGCCAATCTCATTTTTTCAAAACACCTTATATACCTCAAAATTTCATTGTAATCTAGTTTTTTCGTCCCCAACCTATTATTCGATGCTAGTCTTACAATTCAACTCACTCATACAATTTGCTTGATTTAGGATTGTATCTCGAGAATGGTGATTTGAGTTGGTGATGTGTGCCTGCGGGCTACGAGAGCACTTTTGTTTGAGTACTAATCGAGCAAGTTTTATTTTTTATACGATTTAGTGTGATTTTAGGGGTCCGATGTTCGACTAATGGAACAGGTGAATCTTGGTATTTTTTTTACTATTGTTTGTGACTTTTCGATACTCGTATGGATATATTTATTGCGAACTAAAGATGGCACGAGTCAATTCTTTAAAATGATCATAGATAGTTTAATAAGTTGATCAGATTGTTTGCAATGATGATGGTCCAAAATTTACGTGTTTACGTTATTATTTTGCTGATATAGGTTTTCTACATTGAACCTCCAATATTGACAATCCTCATCAGCAAAATGGGAGCCGTAGAACGCAAACATCGTCATATTTATGATGTTACCTCTGCTTTACTTTTCTTTCCAAACTTGTTGATTATGTTTTAAAGTGATCGAGTGTGTCCAATGAGTGGTTAAACTTATCGATCGTACCCTACCCCTATCCTCGATGGCAAAACTTCATATAAAGTATTATTTAACACGACATCACCTCTGGGTCATATTCGAGTTTATGATTGTTTGTGTTATGCTAAGAACATTAATTAGACTTGAGACAAATTTGCATATGTATGTTTTTGGGCTACCCATTTGGGAAGAATGTGTTTACGTGGATACCATGGACTACGTTGATTCATGTGATGTAGTTCTCGACGAACATGAATTCCCCTCCATTATTTGCGTGTCGCGGATACACGAGCGGACATTACTCTTAATTGGGATGAGAACCCCATTAATCTTGTTGACTCCTTGTTATTATTTTTTTCGTTGCACGTGATCATGATGTGTCAATTTGTACATTTCGTTGCCTCATCTGACCTTACACCGTTGACATGGCTCGTTACCACCACATCGGGTTTCGAATTTTTTTGGCTTCAAGGCTAGATGGAACATACTAGCATCTCTAGTTCATCTCCCTTTCCTTCCATGTGACACCCTCAAAAATCGCGGAAAAATTAAACACGTAATTTCTAAATAAAAACTGCATGGATATGTTTGTAATAGGTTCATTTGAGTAAAAACCTGTAATTTTTAAAACCTGAACCTGTTATAAAGATATCCTAATAGAAGGTGTCAAAACATGCAAGGTCTAAACAAACTTATTTACATAACCATCGCTATAAATAGCGGAGAACAAAATGATACAAAACAAATGTACAGAGGGAGACATATGTCTCTAAAAGTGTGACATACATGTCACTACAAAATGGGAACCAATCTAAGTTCCAAGGTTACTTTGCTCGCTAGCTCGTCCGTGTACCCCATATAAGCATCACCTACCTGTCAATCGCATTTTATACAAACACGAAAGCCACAGTCAGTGGGGAGTAACTCCGAGTTCTCCCAGCCACGAAATGTCATGTTAATATAACATGAAAGCATATAAATATGAGCAAATATAATACATAGCCCATTTAAAGGCTAAACCATCAAGCTTTTCATGTGAAATTCAATATAAATAACATATAGTCCTAGTATGTGAATACTAGACCAACTCAAGCTACACTATCATGTGAGTCACATATCATACGGGAATCCAAACTCTATCAACCATAGCCGGCTTGCATCTCACCTTCTATGTTTCATAGAATCATCAAACAAGAAAGGGCAATATATCTAGAGACAGGCATAAGTTCCTAGTACAGTCAATAGTCACTTTGTAACTCGAGTCTATACCACGAGGTAGGGAAGCTAGTATTTTAGCTCAGAGGTTACATTTAAAACATGGCCAAGATACAACTCAACCCTAATCCTAGACTGCGCAGACCTAGAGAAATGCGGATAAAACCACCGCACCCAAGACTCATGATAAAACCACATGAGTACCCTAAGGAGTCCACCAAAGGGTTGGCTAGTACTTAAGCTGACCATCCACTCACAAAATAGGCAGAAAAGTCATGCCCCAGCTTGGATATAAACCCACCAAGCCGGAAACACAAAGGCTATTAAGCCGTGAACATACACTCGTCAAAGACTATAATGACCTATCTATGACAATGACCGAAGATATTTACTTAGGACCTCGTCCCAAGTGAATACTTTAGCCAACTTAACAATAAGAAGGGCAAAAAGTCCAAACTTGTACACACAAATGATCACAACCTCGCTTATGGAAGGCTACACACGAGTATAATCAAATGATAATACAACATTACAAAACAACATGGCCAAGGCATCTAATTTCCAATATATAAATTATAAATATTTAAGCATCATTTTATAATATTCATTATCAACCAAAGTCATCCAAACTTACCCCAAAGACAAATCCCCGACCCAAGTCCCGCGACGGGTCATTGGTCAAATCAGGGCTGACCGGTTTAAACCTAATTTGACCAAACTCATTCGGTCATATTGGCCCAGCTCAGAGTCTTGACTCATTTTGACTCAAATCACACAATTCAACATAATACAATTCATGTGAAAATTATCAACATAAGGAAAAATTATTCCAACTTATAAGCTAACCCATTTCCAACAATTTCTCATAATAATAAAAATTACTAATACACCAAAATATCAACATGTTCAATTGTACAAATGACAAACACAAAGCATCAAACAAAGGCACAAACACACAACCCGAACAACGGCCACACACGCCACACACAAGGCGCACACACACCACATACACGGCCTGCCTGGCAGCACTCACGGCCTGCCAGGTCAGTCCCCTTTACTCCCTCTTTTCTTTCATCCAAAATCGTTCCAATATCATCCCAATATCGTCACAAGCAACATACAACCATTACCAATTCATTTCACAATCAAACATATGAGATAAACTACAAAATTAATAAACTTTAACAATGATCATTCATGTGATATAAAACTTAACATATTACTACTCAAATAACATCCAACACATAACAACTGTGACATTATATCGTCGAGTAACTCGGAATAGTTACCTTAAGCTAGAAAAACGAAAGTAACCCTTGAGAAAACCCTAAAAACCGCGACTACCCTTCGTCCTCTACTATATATGAGTCTCCTAAGTCGTCTTCATGATCTTCACCTATTTAAAACAACAAAAACACAACAATTATCACATAAACCGAAATTATACCCAAAAATAAGCTTAAATCGAAATTAGGGAAACTGGAATTAAAACATACTAGGATGTAGATCTTGAAGAGAGGATTCCGAATATATAAATTTTGCGAAAATCGGACTAGAAACGAAGAAGTTATGCTGAAATTACGATTGTAAGTTTATTTGATTTTTTTTGTTGATTTTTGATGTTGGTAGAACAAATTGGGGAAAATGAAAATGGAACCTAAGGGAGAGGGGAAGGCTGGCTGGCTGCCATAAGGGTCATGGGGTATTGGGTCTATTTTTTTTTTACTCGGTTTTGGTTCGATTTGACGGGAATTCGAATTATTCGTCAAACGCGATTTCCGACAACGCTAAAGTTTTTAACACGAGTTTACTAGAAAATTAAGTACCCCAATGCCCTATATCCTAACCCATTTACCCAACGACCGTAAGGAATAGAAAATCCCATTTTTACGACTTTTCTTTGAAATACTCTTTTATTAAAGAAAAAGGTTTAAATATAGTTTAAATTACTTTTAAACATTTCCAAACTATCAAAAATAATTATATTACTTCAAAATAAAATAAAATTATATTTTATCGAATTATTATTATTTCAATTAAATTAATATTAAATTCAAGTTGATTTAAAATATTACTTTTAAAATATAATAACGGTCCAAATTTACGGGGTGTTACAATCATCCCTCCTTTTAGAAAGTTTCGTCCCCGAAACTTAGAAGAAAGAATCATTGTATATATATAAGTCTATCTTTTAAATCAAATAAACAAAATTTTCAAGATATGAACGTATGAAAATATAAGTGTCCTTTTAATGGAACGGAGATACTCTTGTCGATCACTCAAGAACATCAATATTCCAATTCAAAGACATAAAAAAAAAAATACATTTTTACACCAACAAATGATAAAACTAATTATCAGACGTCTCCAATAACAAGCTTTAATACTCATTGACGTTAAAACCAGTGAAAAACATTAAAATATTTTCAAAACCTTTAGTTCAAAATTTTTATAATAAGGGTAATAACTCCACTAGCTATAACTAAATTCTAACTACGGTTTCTATACACTAAGCAATGACTATTAACGCGGAGAATACGTAAGAAAAAGGAATAACCTCACGAGAAGAGTTCGGGATATTTAGCTAACATAGAAGATTCAGGCTCCCAAGTTTCTTCTTCGACATTTCCACAACGCCAGAGGACACGAACTAGGGGCACAACTTTGCTCCTAAGTTGCTTGTTTGCTCTTTCGAGGATCCGGATCGGCCTTTCTTCCAAAGTCAAGCTAGGCTCTAAATCTAGAATTTCCTCTTGAATGACATGGCTCGGATCACTAATGTACTTCCTTAACTGAGATACATGGAAGACATTATGAACCTTGCTCAAATTCGGAGGCAACTCCAAACGGTAAGCAACGGAACCAATCTTTTCAAGCACACGGAATGGACCAATATATTTGGGACTTAGCTTCCCTTTTACACCAAACCGTTTCACCCCTTTCATAGGTGATACCTTGAGGAATACTCGATCATCAACTTCAAAGGCAAGTGGTCGACGACGGATATCGGCATAAGATTTCTGTCGGTCTTGAGCGGATTTCATGCGCTCTCTAATGATCTGAACCTGATTGACGGTCTCAGTCACCAAATCGGGTCCTAACACATGAGCATTTTGGACTTGATCCCAACAAACAGAAGTACGACACTTCCTACCATACAAAGCTTCATAAGGTGACATTTTAATAGAGGCTTGATAGCTATTGTTGTAGGAGAATTCAACAAGAGGTAAACATTTCTCCCAAGAAGTATGAAAATCTAAGGCACAAGCTCGGAGAAGATCCTCTAATGTCTGGATAGTCCTCTCAGTCTGTCCGTCTGTAGCGGCATGAAAAGATGTACTCATTAGTAGCTTACTACCCATGGCTTCTTGTAAAGCAGTCCAGAAACGAGAACAGAATCTAGGGTCTCGGTCTGAAACTATATCTTTAGGAACTCCATGGCAGCGTACTATCTCTTTCACATAGGCACCAGCTAGAACATTTAAATTCCATGTTTCCTTGATCGGTATAAATCTAGCACAGTTGGTCAGTCGATCTACAACTACCCAAACAGCATCCTTTCCACCAGTAGTTCTAGGTAAAGCCATCACAAAGTCCATGGCAATGGACTCCCATTTCCAAAGAGGAACATCCAAAGGTTGTAGCAACCCTCCGGGTTTCTGATGCTCAATTTTCACTTTCTGGCAGGTAAGACATTTGCTAACATAATCTAGGACAGCAATCTTCATTCTAGGCCACCAAAATTGTAATCTCAAGTCTTTATACATCTTGTCACCACCAGGATGAATAGAATAAGGAGAAAGGTGAGCCTCAACAAGGATCCTCTTTCTCAACTCAGCTACATTCGGAACATACATCCTACCATGGTAACTAAGATATCCATCACTATCCACCACACAATCCTTAGCTTGCCCAAGCTGAATTTTTGCTTGAATGGATTTGAAAGTAGCATCTTCAGGTAGGCAAGTACGGATCTCACGGTAAAAGTCAGGTTCTGCACTTAAGGCACTAAGATGATCAAAGCCCTTCTCAACCAGGCTTATCCCTAACTTTTGAAATTCTACGATAAATTCATGAGGTAATTCACGGATAGTGTTCAAAGAGTGACAAGTCTTTCTACTCAAAGCATCGGCCACCACATTTGCTTTCCCTTCATGATAAATTAATTCAGCATCATAATCATTTAATAACTCTAGCCATCTTCTTTGCCTCATATTCAACTCTTTCTGGGTAAAAATACATTTCAAGCTTTTATGGTCGGTATAAATTCGGCAATGAACTCCAATAAGGTAATGTCTCCATGTCTTCAAGGCAGGCACCACCGCAGCTAACTCAAGATCATGAGTCGGATAATTCACCTCGTGAACTCTCAGCTGTCGAGAGGCATAAGCAATAACCTTTCGATTTTGCATTAAGACACAACCTAGACCATATTTTGAAGCATCACAATAAACATCATAGTACACACCATCCTCAGGTAAGGTCAACACTGGAGCAGTAGTCAACCTAGTTTTCAATTCCAGGAAAGCATTCTCACATTCATCGGTCCACACAAACTTAGACTCCTTCTTCAACAATTGAGTCATCGGACTAGCTATCTTCGAAAAATCTTTCACAAATCGACGGTAATAACCCGCCAAACCAAGGAAACTTCGAATCTCAGTCACATTTTTCGGACTCTTCCAATCAACAACGGCTTCAATTTTGGCAGGATCTACCATAATACCATCTTTGGATATGGCATGTCCAAGGAAAGCTACTTGATGCAACCAAAATTCACATTTAGAGAACTTAGCAAACCACTTTTGACGACGAAGAATGTCTAAAATGATACGGAGATCTTTGACATGATCTTCATTATTCTTTGAGAAAATTAAGATATCATCAATGAATACCACAACACATTTATCGAGGTACTCACTAAAGGTACGATTCATTTGATCCATGAAGATAGCAGGAGCATTAGTCAATCCGAAAGGCATCACTTTAAATTCGAAATGTCCATATCTCGTGCTGAAAGCAGTCTTAGGAATATCGGATTCACGAACTGGAATTTGATGATAATCCGATCTAAGATCAATCTTGGAAAAAGTAGAAGCACCACGTAATTGGTCAAAGAGATCATCAATTCGTGGAAGAGGATATTTGTTCTTGACTGTCACATGATTAAGTTCACGATAATCGATACAAAGTCGCATAGAACCATCCTTTTTCTTCACAAAGAGAACGGGAGAACCCCAAGGAGAAGCACTAGGCCTAATAAAGCCTTTCTCAATCCAGTCATCAAGTTGGATTCTCAACTCTTTCAATTCGGAAGGAGCCAT